>JAFMOC010000009.1:1475000-1557500 GCA_019802505.1 Corydoras sp. C115 | reverse complement strand
TCTGTGTGAGTGTGTGTGTGCCCAGTGATAGGTTGGCACCCTGTCCTGGGTGTATCTGCCCAGCGCCCGAGACGTTCTCCCCTGGATGGGCATGGGGAACCCCACCGCGACCCTAATAGAGGATAAAGCGGAAGATAATGAATAAATAAAAGCTGGCTATAATCAAGTAAGCTGATTGTCGGCCGAATTGCAGACTCCGCGTTCTTGAGGGTAATTCGGGGATTTCTACAGCGCGTGCTGATGCAAACCGGTACGAGCCGCTGGCGGTGGGAGGATGTTAGTAGTCGTGTTGCTATGACGACCGAACGGGGACACTAGTTTGTGGCGCGTCGGGAGCGCGCTCAGTAGACTCGAGCGGTCGTTACGAAAGCCCTGTGCGCGGGGCGGGAGCGCGCAGCAGCAACCCCGGCGTTGGAGGGACTCACGGGAGCGCGCAGCAGCAACCCCGGCGTTGGAGGGACTCACGGGAGCGCGCAGCAGCAATCCTGGCGTTGGAGGGACTAACGGGAGCGCGCAGCAGCAACCCCGGCGTTAAAGGGACTCACGGGAGCGCGCATCAGCAACCCCGGCGTTAGAGGGACCTCGACACACGGGAGCGCGCATCAGCAACCCCGGCGTTGGAGGGACTCACGGGAGCGCGCAGCAGCAACCCCGGCGTTGGAGGGACTCGCGGGAGCGCGCAGCAGCAACCCCGGCGTTAGAGGGACCTCGACACACGGGAGCGCGCATCAGCAACCCCGGCGTTAGAGGGACCTCGACTCTCGGGAGCGCGCCCCGGAGACGCGTGTCGCGTGCGGGGAAGGCGCTGACGGTAGAGCGGCACCCGAGGCTCTCGGCGGATCCGGACATTTAATCGCACTGTTCGGTCGTGAGGACGGGATCCCGCCGGTATGTTCGTCTTTATTTTCGCTGTGTGGCGTTTTTCTTTTTTAATATGAGGAAGGAAGAGCGTCACAGGGCTCCCAACTGCCAAACGCACACACTCCGGTGGCTATTTTCGACGGGGCTATTTTTACAGGCTTATGCATCACCGCCTCTGATGTCCTGATGGGGTTATTATAGCACGATCTGTCCACAGATGTGGTGTTTGAATAGCAGAAAAAAAATATGCTAGATAAGACATATTGCTTAAAAGAGCCATGGGGAATAGGAATGGAATGGGATTGATGCACAGGTGTTCCCAAACTTCATTCTCCACCTTTCGTTTAGAATTAATACCTCTATAAGCAGCACCGACTTTCTGCAAAATTGTCTTCTAAATGTGCATTAATAGGCTGCATAATTATTTATCATGCCTTATTCCATTATTCTAGCACGATCTAAACGTAGACTGTAACTAACATTTGACAGTAAATCACATATTAGAGGAATTCAATTTTAGGTCTGGAAAAACAAAGTTTGCTGATAAAATGTGGAGAAGAAATTCTAGAGGTTTAGGGGTTAAATGTTGTGTTTGTGTTGTTGAATGTTTAGTAACATGTGCTTGTATTTAGGGGACCTGTTGTAAACAAGTTAAGGATTGGAGAACCGATTTCCTGAATATACATTAGACCACAGTATTAAACTGTGATGTTCGTTAATCCAGAGTTATGACAGATTCTGGTCTGTAAAATCAAAATCAAATGGCCTGTATTATTTTGGGATGCAAGTTGTTACACTGTGTGTAAAAGGTGCAGACCCAACATTGCAACCACATTTAAAATATATGGTAGAAATTACAGACTGAACTGTGTGATGTATAAAGCAGAATTATATAATCACTGAATAATGTAATGAAGTAATATTTATTACACTGATCCTGATGTGGGATCTTGGTTTGTAATTTGATGTGTAAGCAGTCTGTGGTGTCCCAATTGTGAATACTCAACCCAGTGCAAAAGAAAATCGACCTAATAATGAGGTGAACAGCTTATATTGTGCAGAGTAATTATTATAAAAATACGATTTCTCTGTTATTTTGGCTGCCTGTGTTCCTGATGGTGACTCTAGAAATACCCAGTCTAAGTGATGGAGCGAGACAGTGCGAATGCTAGTAGGCGAAGATGGAAGCCGTCCATCAGGGAACCGGAGGCCAGGCACCACAGCTGGAGGGGGAGGGGTGGACGGAAATGTGGGCTGGGGGAGGGGGATGACAGGCAGAGGGAGAGAGTGTGTGTGTGAGAGAGAGAGAGAGAGAGAGTGAGTAGAGGAAAGCGATGCTGCTTTGTGGCTTTATCAGGTTTATGCTTCATCACGAGGGTTTCCTGTATGAACTTTTGAAAGACCAGAGCGTTCCTGTTTATAAGAAGCTTGACAGATTTTACCCTCCTGTAAATAAGGGGGTGGTAGTACACAGGAAGCAGGCTGAAAGATGAAAGCTCACACTCTTCTGCATTTGAGCAAAACACCAACGCAATTGAATGCCTTAAAGACAAATGTTTTGGTTACATTTTAATCTCTTATGTTGGGTTAAAAATTAGACTTTGAACTGATTCAAGGGTCAAGAACTAGAAGCAGATATTATAAGAACTTTGGTTTCTTAATGTTTCAAAACAAATTATGTTTTTACACAAATAACATTTTTCATGTATAAAATGTGGGGTGACACGGTGGCTTAGTGGATAGCATGTTCGCCTCTCTGTGTTGTGGATTCAGGTTCGACTTTCAATCTAGGTGTCAGCGTGGGTTTCCTCCGGGTTATTTGCATACAGTCAAAAACATGGATTCAAGGTAAATTGGCTGCTCTAAATTGCCCCTATCTAAAATGCCCTCATATAAAATGTGACTGTGTGATTGAGTGTAAAATGAAAATGTCCTTCTCTGGCTGGGCATGGGGAACCCCTCTGCGACCCTAGTCCCTGGTATAGGATTAAGCAAAAGATAATGACATGACAATATTGGTGCCAGTTTGCTCTCCTTCGCATGTCAGCCATTCATTTCTGATCATGGACACAGTTTTTTGTGTGTTTTTTTTTTGTAAACTAGCATGTAGTAACCATGCATCGATTGTATGTCATATTAGATGTAAATTTTTTTAAAGCAGTGTTACAGCTTTTTGAGTGTGAACCTCCAAAGAACGAGCTGAAGTGGTAGTGTCAAGAAAAAAATATTTGGTTCATTCAGTTCTTACAGTTATAAAAAATATTACAATAAAAATTGTGCTCAGAAAATGCATTATAAAATTCTATAAAATGTTGCCTTCACTGGTGATGTACTAAAATATATTTCATTTTACTTGCTTTATAGTCAAAGTAATGCAAAGTAAAGCAGCTGACTGAACAGTAATCAAATAGACTGGCGTGACACTTGGCCAGTGTAACAGCCCATGTTTAATTTTTAGATTTTGAAATTGTGACTTCCTCGGTTCTGAGGGGGGGTCAAACCCTCACCCTCCAGGGGTGCTGTTTCATGTCTGACCCCGCACTCTGACCCTGACCACAAAGTCGGAACACTTGTAAGTCACGCGGGATAAAAGTGGCTGTGAAATGAAGTAGTACAAAAATTCATGCAACATTTCTAAAACAAATCTAAAAAAAATTCTGTTCGTTATGTGGTGACCTTTCCATGGTTTATAGTGTGTCATTTTGTAATGCCATTATTTTATCTTAAGTTGTTCATCTTGAAATGAATTACTGACATTACTGACATAGAGCGAGGTGTAATATTGTGTAATATATCCCAATATTCAATGGTAAAGTGATTTTTAGACAGGATTTGTCTGTCCAGTCTCGAACATTTGCGATTAGGTGCCTTGCCCAAGAGTACTTCAGTCATAGCACTTAGGGACCGGGAATCAAACCAGGGACCTTCAGGTCACAAGGCTGGTTCCTTAACCCCTTTAATGTGATGTATGACAAATTAGAAATGAAAAACATATCAGTCACTGAACAGCAAAACGTTCAGACCATGAAAACAGGCAGTGTCGCTGTTCACTGAATTGACATTTTCAACACTTTAGGGAGGCATTAATTTAACACATTAATGCAGTGCAAACTGTTTATGTTTTATTCTTCAACTAGCAGTGCAAATCAACAAAAAAAAATTACAGCTAAAGAAGTTTCTATGGGACTGAAACTGATAACAGTTGTCAGTTATTTATTTTTTTGAAAGCAGTAATATCACAATAACTACAAAAACATGTTTCATCATGCAGCCCCATCTTGCAACATATTACCAACTTATTTTGTTCAATGTGTAATTATAGAAATCTGTCTTTGATGTAATAAGTTGCACAATGTCAAACTATTTACTTTAAATCTAACCCTAACCAAATTCCTTTGATTTTTTCTGTTGCAGGTCTGATGAGTATTCCCACAACTGTATCTGGACAGTCAGGGGGTGGCGACATGCAATCACCTGGGGTGTTAAGCCCCTCCTTTCTGCCACCCCCAACCGGGAAGGTCCCAGGTCGCAAAAGGGGTCGCCCGCCCCTCAAAAGACATCTAGACTTTGCAAATCGCTACCCAGAGTCTCTGCCTCCCATCAAAGTCCCGAAAAAGAGAGGGAGGAAACCTGGCTTCAAGGTCGGCCTGCTTTTTTTTTTTGTGTGTGTGTGTGTGTGTGTTCTGATTCTAAATGGTTACAATTATATTTTTAATATAACCACATGAATCACTTTTACATTGCGGCTCATAAGTTAGCACTCAGGTACCCCTTTTCCAGTGTATTATTATTCTTTCTGATAATGTCCAGACGTTTGGAATAAGGCACCGTCATGTTTTCCCACTCTGAAGGTGTGTGTGCGTGCGCGCATGTGTGGGATTTCACTATGACTGATGTAGCTGCAGTCTGCTGCTGTAGTAGAAGCTATTTTTAGCCACGAATGTCTGACTGTCTCATACTAATGTTGATTTTTCATCTCAGACGAGACACAGCACATGTGGGCAATGACACAGTTAACAATGTGCATGCAGGTGCTATTGTCTAATATATATATATATATATATATATATATATATATATATATATATATATATATATATATATATATATATATATATATATATTTTTTTTTTTTTCAGTTTCATAATAATTGTGTACATAAATAAATAGTATAATTATATATGTACAACACTAAGCCAACAACACCAACAACTACAGCAAGCTAAACTGTTTTTGATGCATTTTGATAAAACATGATAAATAATAACTAAATTTGTCTGATATGTTTACATGGACTGTGAATGATACATGTACATTTGGACATTTAGCAGAGGCTTTTATTCAAAGTGACTTTGAAAGCAAGCTCAGGGTTGACCACAGCATCCCTGGAACAATGAGGGTAAATGGTCCTGCTCAAGGACCCACATCGGTAATTTTAGTGGAATGAGAGTAATTAATGCAAAATACTGTAACTAACTACAATACAATTAAATAGCAACCAAAGCATTGTTGGTATTACTGTGCATACAACCCTAAGTAAATATACCAGCATGAAAAGCCTCAAAATGCATGTCACTATCTGACAAGTTAGTTTTCATGAATCTGATTGCTTTGACTTAGACCATATGAGACACATGTACTCACATAAGATTCCTAGAAGTAACAAACCTGCTGAATGGAAGCTTGTGTCGCAAATTTGCAACACTTGGCATTAATGGGTTAACTTAATGTAAAGCAAAATTTCAGGTTGCTTTACTTGTGTGAATGTGATCACTTATAAAAAATAAATACAATTTGCACCACTCTACAGCAACCAATTTATAACATCATCGTCTTGCTGAAACTTTTTTGCAAAGCAATTTACAAGTATTCCATCATCATGATTAGGATTATTTCAAAGGGTTAGCCATGATCAGAATCGAAATCAGAATCCCTAATTAATCCCTGGGGGGAAATTGCAGAAAAGTGAAATCATGGTCAAGAGCATCTACTAAGGCTCCATGCACACATATGAAAGATAAGGATGGTTAGGGACCCTGCTCAAAGACTTACACTTTAATGGACTCCTTAATTGTCCACTGTACTTGTGAATAACTTTTTTAATAAATAACTTTGAATAACATGTTTTTAAATTTTGTGCATTTTTCCCCCCTTGCTGTAGCTAAAGTCCCGAATGGCAATGACGCCACTGGCTATCTCACCACCAAGCAGTACTCCAGAACCCGATATGAGCTCCATACCTCAGGATGCTGCCACAGTTCCACATTCAGCCACATCAGAGGTCCTTACAGGTAACAACTTCAGACAAATAATTGGTTCCGCAAAATATATGCTGAGTGTAGAGAATAGCAGCTAACAAAGATGATACAATTCTGTTACACTGGATTAAAAAATTTGATAATCAAGCCACGCTTATTTTAGGAGGGGTAGTTTAAACCTCTTGTATAAGTACCATTGAAAAGAACAGAAACAGAGTATGGTATAATTGAGGTCCTATACATATTGTATTAAATAATAAGTCTTAATATCTAATTCCTATGTGTCTGAACTGTTAATTGCACATGCCACTCTGACCACTTCTCCTTTACCAACTGATGCAGTGAGGGGGTTTTAGGGCAGCAGTGCTGCTGCAGTTTCATTTAAACACCCCAGTGTCAATGCTGGGATAGGAATAATGCACTTTAAAATAAAAACACAGGACTTTTAGAAAATATGTCAGTAGGCATATATGTTTATATTTGTTATTTTTTATATATTTATATATATATATATATATTATTTATATATATTATATATATACAGTGGGTTGCAAAAGTATTCATACCCCTTGAACTTTTCCATATTTTGTCACATTACAACCACAAACATAAATATATTTCACTGGAATTTAATGTGAAAGACCAACACAAAGTGGTATACAATTGTGAAGTGGAAGGAAAATTATACATGAATCAACATTTTTTTTACAAATAAAAAACTGAAAAGTGCGACGTGCAAAAGTATTCAGCCCCCTTTTCCCTGAGTGCAACCAATTGCATTCAGAAGTTGCCTGATGAGTGCTAATGACTCAAAAGTGTAATCTAATCTCAGTACAAATACAGCTGCTCCGTGACGGCCTCAGATGTTTGTTAAGAGAATATTGGGGAGCAAACAGCATCATGAAGTCCAAAGAACACACCAGACAGGTTAGGAATATGGTTTTGGAGAAGTTTAAAGCAGGCTTAGGTTATAAAAAGATTTCCAAAGCTTTGAACATCTCACGGAGCACTGTTCAATCCATCATCCGGAAATGGAAAGAGTATGGCACCACAGTAAACCTGCCAAGACAAGGCCGTTCACCTAAACTTACAGGCCGAACAAGGAGATCACTGATCAGAGAGGCAGCCAAGAGGCCCATGGTGACTCTGGATGAAATGCAGAGAGCCACAGCTCAGGTGGGGGAAACTGTCCACAGGACAACAATTAGTCGTGCACTACACAAATGTGGTCTTTATGGAAGAGTGGCAAGGAGAAAGCCATTGTTAAAAGAAAACCATAAGAAGTCCCGTTTGCAGTTTGCCAGAAGCCATGTTGAGGACACAGCAAACATGTGGAAGAAGGTGCTTTGGTCAGACGAGACCAAAATTGAACTTTTTGGCCACAATGCAAAACGCTATGTGTGGCGGAGAAATAACACTGCACATCACTCTGAAAACACCATCCCCACTGTCAAATATGGTGGTGGCAGCATCATGCTCTGGGGGTGCTTCTCTTCAGCAGGGACCGGGAAGTTGGTCAAAGTTGATGGGAAGATGGATGGAGCCAAATACAGGGCAATCTTGGAAGAAAACCTGTTGGAGTCAGCAAAAGATTTGAGACTGGGGCGGAGGTTCACCTTCCAGCAGGACAACGACCCTAAACATAAAGCCAGAGCTACAATGGAGTGGTTTAAAAAAAAGAATATTCATGTGTTAGAATGGCCCAGTCAAAGTCCAGACCTAAACCCAATTGAGAATTTGTGGCAAGATCTCAAAACTGCTGCTCACAAACGCTCTCCATCCAATCTGACTGAGCTTGAGCTGTTTTGCAAGGAGGAATGGGCAAGAATTTCAGTCACTAGATGTGCAAAGCTGGTGGAGACATACCCTAAAAGACTTGCAGCTGTAATTGCAGCAAAAGGTGGCTCCACAAAGTATTGACTCAGGGGGGCTGAATACTTTTGCACGTCGCACTTTTCAGTTTTTTATTTGTAAAAAAAATGTTGATTCATGTATAATTTTCCTTCCACTTCACAATTGTATACCACTTTGTGTTGGTCTTTCACATTAAATTCCAGTGAAATATATTTATGTTTGTGGTTGTAATGTGACAAAATATGGAAAAGTTCAAGGGGTATGAATACTTTTGCAACCCACTGTATATATATATATATATATATATATATATTAATATTTTTAATATTTTTTGTTTTGTAATGACAAAGATGTGTTTAGTAATATATGTCCTGCTATATCATTATTGGTGTTATGATTATATACATGTGTCTAATTCCAGTCTATACTCAACTTTGAGGATACATACATCCATACACATACATACACACACACATACCCACATAGCCAGTCATTATCTTGAGGTTATGGCTCTGTAATCTGTGAAGGTCACACCACAACTGGTGAAAATACCACAGAGAGCAAGAGAAGAAACATAATTACTTCATTACTTTTTTTATTTTAAAGGTTAATAGTCTCATGAGCCTCAGAGGGTGTTGAGTTTTAACCAGTTTGCCCTTTGAGACTTGGTCCTCCAATTAATCGTTAATTACACTCATTAAATATTCCAAAACCACATGAATTCATGTTTAAGTAAAAACATGTTATGTAAAATTTTACCTGCTGACCATAATGTTCCTGTTAGGAATTAGAGTGAGGTTTAGTTTAGATGCCAGTTCAATAGTACTAACTATTAAAACCAGTCTCTGCAGAGCAGACATTCCTTTAAACTTGAGCTTTAAGGCCATAAAACCTGATTCCTGCGGTCGTATGAAACTAAAAGTGGGAAAAAAAACGGCCTGATGTGTGTGTTTGAGAACCGGCTATAGAATATGCAGGCTATAATCTGTTAGTCACCCCCCCCCACTCACACATACTTTAATATTTTACACAGAATCCGCCAATGCAGCTACATAGAAAATTAAAATTGTATGTGTACAAGATTGCATTTATTTAAGAAATAAGTAAAAAATGTGTAATTTAATATGAAAATATAATTTTGAAATGTATATAATGAGTAAAGGGAGGTTATAAATTGAGCCACATACACAGCAGTCACTGTTATATTGAGCCAGATTAGTTCCTAGGATGGTCCCTACTTTAAATATGTTTTGTGCTGGTTCTGCAAAAAACAGTGCCAGCTTTGAAGTGACCTAAAAAAAAAAAAAAAAAAAAAAAAAAAAGGTCCTAACAGTCTTCTCAAAACAATAGAGCATTTGTTTAAGTGCCATTGGAAGGAACACAGACTGGGTGTGGTTCTCCTGCGAGCCAGTAAATATTGGATTAAATAAATGGTCATATCCAGTTCCTATGCGTCAGAACTCTCATCGCTGCCCTTATGCTTCCTATTTTACACATAAAACACAAGCTCTGATCACTTCTCTTCTACCAACCCAGTGGCAGAGCTCCTTAGGAAGCTGCTGGGTGGAAAGTTCAGGGAGGAGCTAAATTCTTTAAACAGCTATTAAAAGCTACAGATGCAGCAGCTACAAGTAATCCTACGTCTTGTTTCGGTCAAATATATATATATATAGGGCGGCACGGTGGCTTAGTGGTTAGCACGTTCGCCTCTCAGCACTAGGAATTCCCGGTTCGAATCCCCATCTGGGTGGAGTTTCCATGTTCTCTAATGAATGAATGAATAAATAAATATATATATATATATATATATATATATATATATATATATATATATATATATATATATATATATATATATATACATACACCTTTAAAGTTGGTTTGTGCTACCCGCTCTTCTATACGCATTAAAGAACAGTATTATTGTAATATTTTTAGTGGTAAACATGCACACACAATTTTTTTTTTTTCAAGGTTCGTCACTTTTGGGTTTATCCCGGTATTCTAGTCCAGATTCCACCCACATTAACATTCAACTAATCCAGAAGCACAATGGACGAGTTCAGCCCAGCGGCATCTGGCAGGAATCGCTGACCATGTTGCTAAAGCTGACAACATTGTGAATCATAAATATGGACACTTTCCTGCCAGGGCTTTCAAGGACACTGGATCTGACCAGTTTATGGACCTTTTTAATGGTGGTCGTATATGTTGGTACTCAACAGCAGGCCAGCACAGCCAATATTACTTACAATGACCAGGAGGAGCATTTGTGGTAAGGTTAGAGTTCTATTGGATGTTCTGAGAAGTCTTGTTCACACACACACACACACATACACACACACACCTGGATAAGCACGGCAGAAAAACAGCTGGTGTGCAGAACATATTAAACCAGAAATACAGATAGTGTTGGGAACGGTGGGTCAGAAGGCATTTGTGGAAAATTGTATTGAATTTAGTATAGCACAAGAAAATGCCTTAAAATGAGGTTACTAAATTGCTCAGATTTAGTAAACTGCAAAAAAGAGCCACATTTAAATGATAACTGTTGAAAAATCCTAAATTTCAAAGTGCCCTTAAACTAAATGTGAATTCTCATTTGACAAACTTGTGGCTTATTTAATCTGATATAAACAGAATATAACATTTAGAAGATAACAGGCCTTTATTGTCATCCAGTTTTGCTACTTGATCTAATACCGCATCTCATTTTTTAAATATTCCAGCGTTGTACAGTGTCTTTTGTCAAAATATATAATTCCATAACAACCTCCCTTAAATTTAAGCAGAGCAAACCGGCTCGGGAAGCATTCATGCCTTTCCATACCACTCAAAGTCAGTCACAAATCCAAGATTAGTCTTTCTAGCCTTTTATGTTGTGCCTTAAATGTTAAATTCAACATCAATCCACTTCATATAGACCCTCACCAAACATAATCTTTTTTTTCATAAAATCAGAATGCAGTGCTGTGCACGCGCGTGTGTGTGTGCACGCGTCTAGCCATAATGCTGTTTGTGTGACAGAAGGCAAGAGAAATCCCTAAGCCTGTCACATAAAAGCAGCATGGCATGCATGACAGAGAGAGACAAGGAAAAAGAAAGTGTGTGTGTGTGTGTGTGTAAGTGTGTGTGCACACTAAGTGTGGTGGTACTAGTTTCTTAAGCTTCTCTACAGTGTGAGATGTGAAGCTTTGCTAGTCTCATGACTCGTTTACGATTCAAAGCATAGCAATTCTAGAATTATTTTTGGAACCACAGTGCATCTCATCCTCCATGTTTGTTTTTCATTACCATAAGAGAGTACAAGCTTCCAGATTTGAAATGTTTTTACATTTATACTTTTTAAACCGCTGTTTTTTTTTTTTTTTTAATTGAAATAAATAATCATATTAAAAAATCATTATAAAATCATGTTTTTTTTTTCCAGAATTACCACGTCATATGCAATTATAGCACTAAACCATTTTTTGCTTCTATGCATCAGTTGCTTATTTAGTAATCTAGGCATAACTGGCAATTTCCCAAGAGGAATATTTACCAATTTGGGTTAATTAAGCATATCTGATTTACCTATTGGCTTGTCTTGGATTGTGGGAGGAAGCTGGAGTCTCCAGAGTAAACTCATACTTGACTTGAGGAGGACATACAGACTCCACAAAGAAAGGTCTATTGTTTGCCACAGCCAGAAATGAAACACGGGAATCTTTCTGTGATGCAGGAGAAGCTAACTGCTGGGCTACAGAGCATTTTATGTATTGTAACTGTAATTGTATGATGAATTATCTTGATTATTTTCCCTATGCTTCCAGTTTTCTCTCTTACACACACCCACACCTACTGTGTACATCCTCTTTCCTCTGTTCTCTAATGTTCAGGACTCCAATAGTACCACCACAGAGCAGGTATTATTTGGTTGGTGCATTATTCCGATCCAAGAAGTTTCACTGAGGTGTTTAAATGAAACTACAGCAGCACTGCTGCACTAAAACCCCCTCACTGCATCAGTGTCACTGCAGAACTGACAAAAACCTAACAATCCACCACCCAAATGATACCTGTTCTGTAATGGTCCTCACCAATAGAGAACAGAGAACCAACAGCGGACTAACAAAAACAAAGAACACAGATGGACTACATTCTGTAATTGTAAAACTACAAACTCCATCTATATTATTAGAGGAGGAAATAGATAAGAGAGCAAGAACAGGTTGTGTCCAAACTTTTGACTGGTACTGCACACACACAAAAATGGCTCTTTTTTTAGTAACACTTCTGTTACATGTCTGGAAACTATTATGCTGAATATCTGTCTGGAGAACATAACGCTTTGAAATGCCTGAAAGCCTCACTGTGACCCTCTTTTTCTCTTTCTCTCTCTAGTGTGTATCTATGTAAATAAGCAGGTAAACACAGGCCCAAACCTGGACAGACAAAAAGTCATGCAGCTTCCAGATCATCTTGGCCCTGCGCGACCCTCCGTGGTGCTGCAGCAGGCTGTGCAGGGCTGCATCGACAGTGCTTATCAACAGAAAACCGTTTTCACCCTACTCACGCAAGGCTACGGAGGGGAGAAGATATCCGGTAAGCCAAGCACGCACTTCTGTGTATAATAGCATTAAGATGTATATAGGGAGTAGTTTTTCCACAGCTGATTGGTGAACATAAAATGAGAGGGTAATGGTAGCTGGGTGGTTGGGGTGTTGTGCTATCAATCTGAAGGATGGATTTTGTAGTCGTTTCAGTTCTTGTTCTTTTCTTGCAGCCACATTCGATGGTAAACAGCACCTGCTAAGTCTGCCAGTGGTGAACAGTGTTGGCTACGTACTTCGATTTCTGAAGAAGCTCTGTCGGAGCTTGCTCTGTGAAAACCTCTTTAGTGATCAGCCCATGGCATCTTCCTCCTCGCCCTCATCATCTTGCTTAGTCCACTCGGAAAAGCATCCAGATGGACAATCTAAGTCGAGTACGCACTTCTCTATGCCTCTATTATCCTTCTCCTAAATGTTGCGTTCTGATTTCACACAACTTGCATGGTCACACTGTAAAAGTAAAGGACCTGGCTCACTATCTCTTTTTGGTTCATTCAAAAGGTGATAGATGGTGTTAAGGTCAGGGCTCTGTGTGGTCCAGTCACGTTCTGTCACCCAATTTACCCTACTTACATTTTTGGAACAATAAGGCACAGTGAAGCTGCACCGTTTATTGATTATTCTTATTTTCTAACACAGACTCCATGGTGGATAATTATCACTCGGAATCACTGGAGCTGAAGCGCTACTCCATGGACCACAGTGACTCCAGTTTTAGTGTAATGACATCACAATACACTGCCTCGAAACCCAGCTATGGATTTCGTTCTGGTAGCTATTCTGGGGGCAGTTGCAGACCGGCAGCCAGCCCTAGTGCATTTCAGGAAGGAAACAGAAGTGGTAAAGAATTTTTTGGATTTTACATAAAACTGCTCATCATCCTCATCATAAATAACGTCAAAGTAGTATGCCCCTAGTGGTGCATGTTCCTTAACCACAAGCCTACCACTGACCCAGTAGAACTTTACTAGTCAAAGTGCTGATTGGAAATCAACTGGGAAAGAAGTACTAATTAATGCATTTATAATAATAATAATAATAATAATAATAATAAGTATAACTATCTGTTAATTTTCAACTGGACAGGCTCTCAACAGTTTCCAATCTCTTCCCATTCATGTGATTCTGTAAGGTTAAATGGTTAATAGCTTCATTCTGATTAGCAGTAAATAATTGGATGCCATGGTACCTTCAATTAAAATGTGCATTGGTGTTTTTAGTAATATCTGCTTTATGACCCTCATAAATAAGAGAACTCTTGCATATCTTTTTGTAGCCTACAGTACGTCCTCGGAAGGATGCGAATCAAAGCCTCCCTCGAGTAAAGACCCATCCCGATGGAGCGTGGAGGAGGTGGTGTGGTTCATTAAAGATGCTGATCCCCAGGCCCTGGGTCCTCACGTTGAGCTCTTCCGAAAACATGTGAGTACAAAGCCATTTAAATTGCTTGATGACCTCAGACTTCAACATGCAGTCGCATCAGCACAAGCACAAGTTTAGTTTTTATCCCGTTAGGCTTAGTGGTTAGCACGTTAGCCATCAGCCGATTCAGGTTTAAATTCCAATCTGGATGGATTCTAAATAAATCCATGGATGCACGTGCATGTGAATTGGATGCTCTAAATTTCCCCATATAGTGTGTGAGAGACTTTGTGCCCAGCGATAGATTGGCACCCTGTCCTGAAAGTACCGGTGCCCAAAACATTTTCCCTTGGATGGGAAATTATAAATTATTGTTGCCATGAGGCTTTAGTTTTGCAGTCTTTGACCTAGAGATTGACCTACAAAAACAAATATATGATTTGACCTACAAAAACAAATATATATATATATATATATATATATATATATATATATATATATATATATATATATATATATATATGTTAAGTATCGATTTGTAAAATAGAGACTTGTGCTCTGCCGGTGTAACCACAGACCTGTTAAACTACTCTATGTAAATGGATTAGTTGCTTTATTTAGTGTGTGGTTGGTCTTTCAGGAGATTGACGGAGATGCTCTTCTCCTGCTGAAGAGTGATATGATCATGAAGTACCTGGGACTCAAGCTCGGCCCTGCGCTCAAGCTTTGCTACCACATTGACAAGTTAAAACAGACCAAATTCTGAGCTCAACACCGCCATCCACATACACCGTCTTTCTGTACGCATGCTCGTTCCGCTCCTGACTCACTCGAGGCACTGAGATGGACTATGAAGTTTCATCACAGAACAATTGCTTTATTATGCTGACTGTTTTTGACCTTCATTCTCCCGCTGTGCGAGGGCCTGTAGACTTTTCAACCCCCTCCATATCTCACCCTTTCGGTTCTTTCAAAACTTGACCCTAGCAATGGCTTTGGTAATGACTTCAAAGAACTACCGAGAAGCAACTCATAAAGGACTTTTATTATGGCACATGAAGATGATGCAAGGAATTTCGCTGATGCAAGATAAAAGGACTACATTGAGGCTGTAAAGGATGGAGAAAGCCTGTAGATCAGTTTCACGTTTGTAGCACACAAGTGTGGGAAGCGAATAGCTTTTCTGCCACCAAGTGGTGAAACTATGACATTGTAGCTCCTCGAAGCACTGGATGAGAGAAGATTCTAGAATTTCAGCACACAGGGAAATGACAGCTTGGGAAAACTGTGAAAATAACCTCTTTAACCAGCAACAAAAGCAAAACAGCATATTCAGTACATTTCTGCACATAGACTGGCTCGAAGCACCATGGACACACACTACAATGTAGCTATCCGTTATTATTGTATACTCCAAAGGACCAAACGCATAACATAATAATGCTGCCTTCCTCCCGAAACTGATCAGTCAGATGCACATGCTGTGTGGTGATGCTGACCCATGTGGTGTTACAATTGCTTTCATTTAATGTTTAGGTTTAACCCGACTGACTAAGTGGCAAATTCATCATTTTCGAAGCAGATATAGCATTTTTCTGTGGCTCACTTTCTAAATCTCAGCCGCATCAGAATCTAAAGTACAACAGGTCTCATGCTGCTCAAATTAGCAGATTCATTAATAATTCAAGAACAAAAAAAATCTGGAAATTAAGTTTGAGTAAAAAAATATTGGACCGATTATCAGTTTAAATTATTTATTTCCCCTCAGTGTCTTTAATATCTCAACACAACTGACACAGAAGTAATCAACTGCAGTAAAAGCAGACAGACTGCTACAGCCGCTCATAACTCGTCACATCATTACAGTTTTTAAAAACGACATGTCATTATTTACAACTCTCAGCCTCGAACTGTTTCTAGAAGCACCGGTATCCTAATATCTGTTAAATAGGACAGGCGAGTGATTGTACATGCCATGTTAGAATCAACGATTATTTATAAGTCAAGATCTGTTCAATAGTCAACTAAATCCATGTATAGTAAAAACAGGAGGCATGATAAGTGTGACACATGGACCCCACCGGTGTTTATCAGCAAGTCCTTTTGTGGTCTTTAAACAAGTTGACTGTATATTTCTTCTGTCACAAATGACATGAACGCAACTACCACACGATGATTGCTCAAATTAATCAGTAACTCGTCTATAAAGGACACACAGAACAATTTGCTGCTATGAATGTCAATGTAAACACTAAACTTTATTAACACAGTCATGGAAATAAATGCTGCCCAGTGAGTATAGCTGCTATTGGGGCACGGAAGGTTCCCGAATATTCATGATATGGTGAACTGAATTTTGACATCATCGCTTTACCATTTTAAATATCAAATAGAGGATTATAAAATTGATCAACTACCAATTTTGTTTCTTGCTCCATATGGTTTCATGATAAATAAATAGAGTAATAGAGACAATTTGGCTTTACTCTCCAGCTGCTGTCATTCAGTCCAGCTTAAATAAAGTGATTTGTATTTCCCAGTGCTTACACACACAGCAATCTGTCCTCCACATTTAATCCAACCATGCAGTGAAACACACCTACACACACACACACACACACTGGTGAATTGAGCACATATACCCAGAGTGGTTTATACATGGCGTCTGGGGAGCTATTGGGGTTAGGTGCTTTGCCCAAGTGCATTTTAGCCGTAGTACTTGGTGGGATGGGGAATCAAAACCTGAGAACTTCAGGTGGCAAGGCTGGTTCCTTACCCACAAGAATACGACTGTATAACGACTGTTATAGAGTCTATGATGTTGCGTGCCAACCCTTAAGTGGTAGAGAAGGTGTAATGGTCAAGGGCTATGTCCGTTTTGCGCTCTAAACCTAGAATTGTGCTAGAGCTCACCATCGCATTCTCGATGAATTGGACCATTACTGAAAATCTGATCACCCTACATCAACATTTCAGGAAGACTTTCTTGGTTTATATAAAAAAAAACCACAAATTGAGCTTTTAGAAACCTTTTAAAAACATGGCAGAGTGTAACAGAGTGGGGCAACTGCAAATGTTTCTGTCCAAGTCAACATGTAGACTGAAAGGAAATTATGTTATAAAATATAATCATCTCATATATTCTAATGTTAGCTAAGCCCTATTGTAACCCCTAAATAATAAGCTCTCTTATTTCTTACAGAGGTTTTAAAGACTTTTGTTTTCTTGGATGCTGGGGATGCAGCATGTTGGCTCTGTAGGGGCTTCCAAAAAATCCATTAACCCATACAGCAGATTAAATAATGATATTAAAACTTTGCAAAAATAAATACAAAAATTACGTCTGATATACATTTAGGGATACAAAACGTGTCACTGCAGTTCTATCCTTTATGGTACACGCTGTTTTTTTTACATTTGCTGTAAGGGGTTTGTAATAAGCCGTCAAGTAGAGTAAAATGTACCCCTGTTTTTGACAGTTCTCTTTCTGTTGAAAAGTCAAAAGCTGTGATTTGAGCAGATCATACAAAACGCCACCTTGTGGTTGAACATACAAGGACCTGTTGGTAAAGTTTCCCAATTTAGGTAAATAAGATGTGCTACCCACATTTAAAAAGCACAAACATGTTAGAGTCAGTTTTTCTCTGGTACGCTCTACAGTTTTCATTATTTTTAATTATATTTTCTTTTGCTTTCTTTGTATTTATGACCACTTTTTCTCCCTTTCTTTTTTTCATATATTTTTTGTTATTTTTTTCTTTTTCTTTTTTTTATTCAGCTTTTTTGTATTTTCCCCGTTATTTATTCTGTTTTTTTCATTACATTTTGTTTTTTTCTTTCTGCTTCATCTTAGTTAAGTTGCAAAGTAATTTCAAAACACATCATAAGTGACCTCTTTAGATTCTAGCTATTTATTTATTTGAGAAGTGTAGCACTGATGTGACCATTTTCAGTTCTATATGGTATGGTATAACACGTGCCTTGCATTTAAAATATGTTGGAGGCTTGGACACGGTGCTTAAATGGAAAAATTCAATGAGTGTAAAAACCTGTAGGTCTTATTTTCTCCATACATTCACATTTTTCTGGTTTGACATTATTTCACTATATGGCAGAACCAAGGTTTCTATTTTTTTTTTTAGAAATGTGGTTAACAGTTCTTGCAAGCCTGTAAATAAGAGGAAAGGTTTCACACTCTGGTAAACCATTTCTCCTTTGTCTTACATTTGCATTTGGGTCCTCGCTGTTTCATTTTCTACACAACCCAATGTACATACAAACTTACTGACAGTTTCACCCACAGTTGCTGCTTTCATTGACAACTTCATATATCAAGTCACATTTTTGGGGACTTCCACCTGGATTTCCCGTTATGGTGCTAGAGTATGACTGTATTTAACAATGACTAATGTTATTCATATCAGGTTACAGCTGTTTTTTTTATTTGAACAGTGTTGCTTCAGTGTTGTGAATTTGTGATTGCAGACTTTCAGTAGTCTGCTTGTCAGTTTATTAAATAATATACAGTATCAAAAGCATCTGAATAAAGCATTAATAAGCACTTGATATCCATTTGTCCTACTATCTCACCATGCAACACACTGTCTTTGATCATTTCAATACTGTTCACACACTGTCCTCAAAAGAGAGCACAAAAAGTCTAATCATAATAATTATACTGTGTTATTTAATGTTTATTTTAAACATCTGGGTGTTGCTTTAAATAAGGATATAAATTTAAATGTCAAAAGTTAAAACAGAAGCCTCTTATTTTAAAATAGAATATACCTTTTTCCCATTGCCCATGTGTCCAGAAGCATTTCACATTTCCACAGTAACAGACTGCAATCTATCTGTTGATTTATACACTTACTCAACTTTACTTTGTTCTCTAATAGTCAGGATCCCTATAGGACCACCGTAGATCAGCCCTGCAGTGAGCTTGATATGGGGTAGTGTTAGTGTGTGTTGTACTGGTATAACTGGATTAGACAGCAGTACTTTTCCACTCTATGTTGTACTTTATTAGACACATTTACCTCGTTGCTCACATTGTACATGGAAAATCATAGACAAGAGATCAAAGACATCCACTAAACCTTCAGTCATCACAGAACTGTCCTATCTAATTCACTCATCCTAGCAGAACACTAATAAACCAATGTAATATCAGTGCTATATATATATATATATATATATATATATATATATATATATATATATATATATATATATATATATATGAGCAATATCTGATTTTTGCCCATAGATGGTGCTCTTGTCTAATTATTTAGCATCGTTCTGCACTGCACTGATTCTATTTAGTTTAATTTGTAGCATATGTAAGGAATCACATAAAAACCAGCGTTTGGGCTGATATACAGCTGTAATCTTTACAGTAAAACTTTTTTTCCTGGGAAAAAATGACAGTACGATTATCAGTGATCAGAATTGCTTATACAAATAAAGGTTTGTAATGTCAGAAAGTTATTTTATCAAATGCACAAAATGCCAACTTGGTACCCTACTTGGTTCCCTACTGATGAAAAGCATCTATGACATTAGCAGGCAAGGTTATTGCCCAAATTCTGGGGATTACCAAAAGCCAGTGCTGCAATGAAATTCTGCACACAACGAAAACTGGTATTGGGACTGTTCAAAGCAACTCCGGCTGAATATGTGCAAAACTATTAATGCAGAGAAACTGAATTGCTGTAGACTCAAGAAGAGTGAGGATAAAGATTTAGGGATGTGAAGTTTCTGAGAAACGAACATAGCACTGAAAAAGGTGTGTCATCCTACCTATAAAAACCCACTAAGAACAGCCTTAAGACATAAAGGTGCTGTGAAGAAATACAGAAACGGAAGGGCCTTAAGAGACCCGGGACTTTGATGCATGTTGTGAATACAGAATACATCACCTCCAGGCATGGACAAAATCCATAAACTGAGGATGCTGAAATAAAACGTACAATAAAACACCTACATGTACAAAGCTGAGTATTTCTGGCTGAGAGAGAGTCCTTTGGAGGATTAACTGCAAGCCAGGCTCTGACTAGATTCACTGCGGGAAATAAGCACTTTTCGGCTTACACTTAATAAAATAAGTTGCATTTTTTTTATTTTATTTTATTTTATTTTATTTGGTTGGAAACAGCCACCCTTATTTTACCAACTAATATTAACTCATGTATAAAATATTTAAAAGACATATTCCACCTGCAACTACCTGCAACTTTGTGTGTGTTAATATAATGTGACAATGTTTGCTAGTATTAAATACTAGGTTTTCATGTCTTATAATGCAGAGCTGTCATTATATTCAGCGGGATAACTAATGATGTCACAGCAGTGTTATTCAGCAGATTTTTATAATGGTGTCACTATTTAACAGTGCTGTTCCAGTAGGTTTCATATTGTCATTAAAACAATGTTATTCACCAAGTTTTTTAAGGATGTCATTATAACAGCTGTTATTTGAAAAGTTACAATAATGGTGTCATTACGCAACACTGTGATTCAACATTGCTATGTAAGTTTTATTTTTTTTATAATAATATCACTATTATTGGCATCTTAAATGATGCCAACATGTAATTCTATACAACATAAGTTGTTCTTATGTCATTATATAAAAGTCTTTGTCAATATGTCGTCACAATCATGTCATCATATTTTATTTAATATGTTAGAATAATGATTGCATTGCATTATGTAGCATCAATATAAAAAATATTATAAACAGAAGTGTTATTTAATTATAAACACGTCTCAGTGCTGGGAATCCAGGTTTGAATTCCGATCTGGGTGGAACATTATTATGTTCTCTCCTGTGTCTGTGTGGGTTTTCTCCGGGTTCTCCGGTTTCCTCCCCCAGTCCAAAAACATGGATTTAAGGTAAATTGGCTGCTGTACATTACCCATATGGAAATTGTCCCTATATAGTGTATGCCCAGCATTGAATAGGTACACTGTCCTGGGTGTAACATCCCAGCGCCTGAAACATTTTCCCTGGATGGGCATGGGATATCCCCCCTCCCCCCGCGACCCTAGTCCCTAGTATAGGATTAAGTGGAAGATAATGAGATTGTACCATCTAAATTGCCCTATATAATGTGTGTGTCTGTATTAGTGAGTGTGTGCCCAGCAATGGATTGGCACCGTCTGAACATTTCTCCCCTGGATGAGCATGAGGAACTCACCACGATCCTATTAGAGGATTAAGCGTTCAAGTGACTAAGATCAGATGAATCTCCATTACATTATTATGTCAATGTACCGGCTAATTATTATACAGTTCTTAATATTCAAGAAATGTTTTATCTATTCATCATTTGATTTATTTGCAGCCATATTTTATGCCTTTAATGCCATCAATGACTATCTACCAAGGCTACGTCCCAGCATGATCCTGAAGTATATTATTCCACGAATAAAGTAGTGTGGCACATGTCTCTTAAAGATATTACCACAGCTGCTTTTCTTCTCCAATCTTTATGAGCTCTATATAAACGGCTCTTCTGCAACATTAGTCCCTGCTTCGTCTTGAATGCTTCTGGAGATGTTTCAAATGGGGTAAGCAGACGGAAATGAGAAAAGAGGAAGTAGCTTATCGGCTTTGACAGAAGGAGAGTGAAATGGGGAAATATGTCACGTCTTTCCAGAAGCCTACCTCCTGCTCATGTTTGGAAAATAATGATTTAAAATCATAGCCCAGTCGTTTGTGAGCCATTTTCTTTGCCTTGGACCAAAGTTTTTTTTTTTTTTTTTTTTTTTTTTAAAATTACCACCTTGTAATTTCTGAATGTCATGTTTTATCTTTTCTAACATTTCACATGGTACACTGTTATGTTAATGCAGCCATAACCTTACAATTGTTAAATTCAATGTCATGTGAAAATCCAGACTTAAAGACTAGAGATATATTTCTGAATCAATTCATCACAATTTACACTTTATAATTTGCTCTTAACATCTTTTTACATTAATTAAGCCACAATTTCATTAAAACCTGAAAGTGCACAACAGTACTGGGTTTTGCTAAACATTCTTCTTTAATGAATCCTAGCCACTATTAGATACCGTTTCTGACAATACACTGGCACATAAATGATTTGCTGTGGGTTATCTCTTAATGACACATTTGTTTCTTCCTTTTGGTGTGATGTCATGAAATATTGTTCATGTATATTGTAATTAAATAATGTGTAATTAATATATGAGTAATTACATCTTATTATATTGACCGCTTAATGGGGGGGGGGGGGGGGGGGGGTTCAAATCCAAAGAAGCCAAAGAAGCACATCCAAAGAAGCACATCCAAAGAAGCACTTAATGGGCACTGAGCAGATACACTGTGTACCCAGTGATGGAGTGGCATCCTAACCTCACTAACTCTCATATAGACATATACGCTATATTGAGGCAATTTATATAGAGCTAATTTAGAGCAGCCAATTCTATTTTATTTTAAATGACGTAGTTTTCCTACTGTATTTACACACAGAAGAATTTATCCAACTTTTAACCCAGTGATGGAGTGATGGGCAGCCCTGTATATGGCCCCAGGGGAGCAATTGGCTTTAGGTGTCTTGCCCAAGAGCACTTTAGCCATAGTACTTGGTGGGACTGGGACCAGGGACCTGTAGGTCGCAAAGCTTGTTCCATAACCACAAGTCTACAATTGTCCTTGTCAATTCACCTTGAATTCATGGTTTCAGACTGTGGGACAAACCCGGAGAACCCAGGAGAAAATGCAAGCAGACAAACTCTACTAAGATCGCGATTACGCCTATTACACTGATGTGCTAACCATTACGTATTTAAAAAAAAAATCTGCCACAATCAGGGCGGAGCTAAACCAGCACATGAAAAACTTTAATATGCAACAAAAGCACATATTTTTTATTACATTGTGGTTGCCTCCTAAATAATCCACTGCATACTACACAGTATGCAAGAATGTCCAGATATGCAGTAGGCATCAAGATATAGGTCCCAATGCGATTTCCCATGATTCAACTGAATCAATAGATCACAATGAGGTAAAAAGGGTAAGTGAATAGCTGACCATTTACAAGTGAAGGTACATTACAATCACAAAACAATATTAATATGTTTTAATGACCAGCGTGGTTATTACTGCGCTATGTATGTAATACGTTGCACATCCAATGCGTCACATCCAAGGTTGCTTGGTTACAGCATTTAAAAAGTCTTTCATTTTACCAGTTTATTTACTTAATCAAAGACAAAAAACAAATCAGCATTGCATTTAGTTTTCCTTTACTGGCACTTCTCCATCTTTTAACTTGCCAAAATTAAACTAAGCCAAAAATTGAAAAGAGCTAGGAGGGAAATAAAAAAAGTACATTGAGTGCAGAGAAAATTGGAGATGAAGTGAATTTCAGGGTGTAAACATTCTCAGTATCAGGACACTTGATCGTTGATCTGATGTGCCTAATTGGGCTAAGGCCTGACAGCATGTACATATTCTCATATGTCGCTTGTCTCCAAATACTGATGCTTTGTTAGGATGATTACACACACAGACTGTAAAATAACCAAATCCAGAGATTATCACAGACAAGACAAGCTGAATGCAAATAAGAAGGCAGGGCTGCTAGGCCAATCTGTTCCAGCTCAAGCTGCCACTGGGACCCTAGAGGAATGTGGGATTGATGAAGGAAATTTTTTTTGGTAGGAGAAGTGTAAATGCTCATGCAACCCAGAGTTCTCTGGCCCTTATTAACTCACGGCTAATAGTTTGAAAAACACAGACTTAAGAATGATGTCGAAAAACTGAATTGCATACTTGATGATAACATAAATCAGAAGCATCAGCACAAAGAATCGCAAGCTTGAAAAGCCCCGCATTCAGAAACATACTGAAGCAGAAAATGATGTGAGTTGATGGATGGAAGTGAGCCGGCCCGGGAGAGGCAGTGAAAATGAGTGGAGAGAACACTAAAGCCAGCCTATAAACACCTTGTGCCTGTAGAATCACTCTTATATGTGTATGTGTGAATTGTCAGGTACTCTATGTGCTGCCGCAGATCGAAGAGAGCAACGTTCTAATGATCAGGCTGGCAGACGTTTGTGCAGTCAGCTGACTGAGTCCCAATCTCGAGCTTAATTGAAATGCCAAAAACGAGCTGTTTTACATATGACAAGTACGATTTTTCCATCAGTCTGCAGTTTCACCTGTGCGGCAATGGGGGAAGCACAAAGTGATTTTGGATGAAGTAAGGCACACTTTAATCCCAGAGCCCGGTCCCTGGGTGGGGAGATTAGTTTCAACAGCTGAGAGACTTTTTTCCCTACAACATCCAAACTGAAGAAAATGTCAGAGCCATGAAGGCAATAGGGAGAGTCGAGACGTTTTCCAGCGGGATAAGACTCTGGCACCTCATACTGATTCTATATAAGTAATTTAAATTGTCATGATTGGCTAGAAACTAGGTTTTTGTTCTATCCAACAGTGTTTAATGCACTTTATGCTACAGGGAGTTTAAACTTGTCATGTTTTTTTCTTCTCAATTTCCAACATTAGGAGTTGATGAAATAGTATTATTTTTTTGGCTTGAATTCGCCACATATCACCTTTATACTTGCGGCAGGGACTAATAGGACTTGGGCAGACCACCTTTGGTTGCTCTAAAATGCCCCTATATAGTTTGAGTGAGTAAGTACTTGTGTGTGTTTGCCCAGTGATGGATTGGGGCCCTTTTATGGGTGTATCTACCCATCGCCCATAACATTCTCACCTGTATGGGCATGGGGAACCCCCCTGTGACCCTATTAGAGGGAACAATGAAATTAAATTAAATATAATAGGATTTCTTGACAACCATGTTATAATCAAATTGTTGTGTGGCTATGATGAGCTTAAAAACTAAGGAAGCACCATCATCTGTTTGAGATCTACGTTTGGAAATCAAGGTTTATAATCCCTATATTATATACATTTCACATGGGGATTGTAAATAGGATTTTGCTTGAAATATGAGTAAACTGTATATCTCTGGGGCGGCACAGTGTCTTAGTGGTTAGCATGTTCTCCTCTCAGCACTAGGGATTCCCAGTTCGAATCCCAATCTGGGTGGAGTTTCCATGTTCTCCCTGTGTCCGCGTGGGTTTCCTCCGGGTTCTCCGGTTTCCTCCCACAGTCCAAAAACATGGATCAAGGTCAATTGAATTCTCCAAATTGCCCCATATAGAGTGTGTTTGTGTCTGTCTGTGTGAGTGAGTGTGCCCAGCGATAGATTGGCGCCCTGTCCTGGATGTATCTGCCAAGCCCCTAGACGTTCTCCCCTGGATGGGCATGGGGAACCCCACCCCGACCCTGATAGAAGATAAAGCAGAAGATAATGGATGGATGTATATCTCTGTGTTTTGTTTTTAAATTGTGATTCTAATACGATTTTGAAGTGTCCTTGTTTTTTGATGCAAACACTGACATAAGTGTAGAGAGTGTCCTTTATGATGCAGGATTGAGGCCAGAGTGAAGTTCAGCCAAACAGCATGACTGCTACAGACAGGGGGCTGAGTGAATTAATGTTAATGTCTGAGGGAGAAACAAACTACAGTGACACTATCCAGAGGTGTTAAATAATGTACTGGGACAGGGATTCTACCCCGTGGGAATGTTAGAAGGTTTGTCTTTTTTGTTTTCCTTTTCTCTGGTTGTCTTTAATAACTGGGCTTCCATGGTCTGTCCACTCGAGTGCTAGAGAAGGTGATTTATAGCTGTCTGCTCAAATGACTCTCAGGAGTACCGTTCGCTCGAAGGCAGACCCTGCCAAAACTCCATTCTCCTCTCTCCCCCTTTGTCTCACACAAACACAAAATAGGAAAAGTCTGTCTTTTTTATCCAAATCAATCTATTTCATATACCCAATAAAGAAATAAAAAAATACTGCCATTTACTTCCGCTCCCATATACACACTGCCATTTTCCCTCCTTCGCTGTTGTCCGTAGATTCCTATATAGACTGTTTTCATGCAGCCACAAGTGTAATTTGTTGGTTAGTATTCATATGGTTATATTTCCTCATTTATATAGTCAAACATGAACAAATCTGCCACTGTTTTTAAACTAAACAAAGCTTTTAAGCCTTAAAATCATGTTATGGAGGATGTTTGTTTCTATATTGCAATTGTCATACAGACCAAATGCCTTATATATTCTATATATAATATATAGATATATTCTATATATATTCTCCTTTGAATGAGCATGGGATAATGGTTAATGGCTTTTATTCAGTTTAGTATTTGTTAATACCTTGTTTCTAAGTTTCTAAGTTTTAGAAAGTTATTTCATTACAATTCTGTACTGGAAAGAGTTATGTTTCACACTTTTAAATGCTTAAAATGTACGGTTTCTTAAATATGTGTGTGAAGCAGAGATATAGTAAAATATCAAGATGGCCATGCCATATTGAGTTGGACATTGTTGCCTCATCTAACCATATAGCCCAGATCTCCCTCTCGAACTTTTATATTTTTCAAAGACACCTTGCATGGGACAGAGTTTGAAGATGATGAAAGTGTCATTCATACAGTGAGAACATGGTTATGTAAACAGGACGAGAGTCGGCAGGGAATACATGCACTTGTTTCACTAATGTGAGGTCAAACAAGTTAATGGAGACTATGAAGTAAAATAGTGCAGTTAGTGTTTTATATTAACAATTACATAGACGTATTGATTTCTTGAGGAGCTTAACCATAAATACTACTACCCTAAGATTAAGCATAACTTTCCCCTAACTAAAACTTTAACCATACAACATGTTATCACTTTAAAACTGAAGGATTTACATTGTGGGGACCAGCTGGCGGTCCCCACAATTATGTGAGGTTCCCACAGTGTGAGGGTGTAAACTGGGTGTCATATAGGTTGTGTGGAGTATAGTAATACCAAAATTTTAAGAAAATTTACTTTAGGTTGGGTCATATTGAAATGTTCAACTGTATTGCTTTGATACAGCAATGATATATGATGTAAAATATAACTTAAGATTGCAATAAATGTGATTTTCTGATCACATACGAAACATGTTTTTACAATTTCACATTTAAAATACAAAAAAGTAATATAAGTTCACATAGTCATGGATTAAATGCTTTATAACTCTATGGAAAATCTTGTACTCACTTTCATACTGTTTAAACTTTTGTTTTTCTTTCTGCTCTGCGTGAGAGATTTCGCTGAAGTAATCAAACATTGTAGAGCCGTGCTTTGCTTGACTACACTAATGATAAAAATGGCTACTCTAGCCAACAGTAGCTGTCATTAGTTCTTGACAGATGCAGTAGCTTTTATATTCCTAATCAAGGCCTTAATCGGTAATCCGCTGCTCATGCTGGCTGTGATCATAGAGAATGGCTATGCAGTCTGCTATGCATCATCTTTTTCTGCTTAGATGGATATAATTCAATGGCAGATCACAGAGGCAATGGAGCTTCTTATTGAGGCTCATAAAAATAGAATGTGTGCTTTAATAGAGTGGCTCGCAATTTTCTCTACTGGAAAGAAACCTTTTCTATGGTACTTTAGCATTAATCAGGGTTAGCCACTTTCTTCTATTGTTATCTAAAGCAACTCCTTCCTTTGTTCACTCTTAACATTAAAATGTCAATGTAGATTCATTTTTTATTTTTGGGAAATGTAAAAATAGAACTTTTTGAGAACAATTAGTGACGGTTGTAGTTGTAGTTAAGAAACCAGACTGGTTCCACCAAGTACCATGGCCGAAGTGCTCTTGGGCAAGTCACTGAAACCCAATTGCCCCCCAGGCGTCATATACAGGGCTGCCCATCGCTCCAGGCATGTGTGCTCACTTCACTCAGCGTGGGTATGTGTGTGTTTCACTGCACGGATGGGTTTTCTCATATTCGCTTTTGTTTAAATGCAGTCTGGACTTTGTGTCTGTATTTAAAATAACAATTAAGTAACAAATGAAATAAATAAAAGTAACAATAACTTGTTTCAATTACATTGTGATGAGGAGCTGAACAAATTATATTTAATTGAATTTCATTGATTTTAGTTAGTGACATCAGTTCGGCTAACAGCTCTAATTTATTTGCAAAGATATGAGATGCATATAGATGGATTAATTATATCCAACTTTTGAAACAACAAAGTTTTCTTTCCAAAGCTGAAAGTTTCCAGTTTTCAGAGGATGGTGCTGCCATATAATTACTGCAACTGCAATTGAAGCATGTAAACAAAACAAAATGCACCATCTGTTAAAATCCTAATGTACTGTGCTGAACACCCGACTATAATGCATGATATACAAACAGCTTCAGAGGCCTATGGTATTCCAGACATCCATTATCTTCCGCTTTATCCTCTACTAAGGTCGCGGGGGGTTCCCCCATGCCCATCCATGGGAGAACGTTTCAGACGCTGGGCAGATACAACCAGGACAAGCCCTCTAATGCCTTTTTTCTTTAATATACTCATCATGCCAAAATTTGGCTTTGCATATGGAGATGATGGACTTTTATATGACCGTTTAGCCCCATTGAGACACTGAAGTATTTTTTTTAAATATGTTCAGATCTAAGTAGTGAATATTAAAACCTAGAACATATTATTATGTGCACATGTGTGTATTATGTGTAAATTAACCCCTTAAAGGCTGACAAATGATAAACTGGGGAGTGAAAGAGAAATAGTAATATAATAACATAACGCTTTTCTGGGAGTTCAAAGATGCTTTACAACAATTAAAACAATGTAGCATTAATAAAATAGTAAAAAACAAACAAGAATAACAATTATTAATGAGTGACTAAAAAGTAGGCAGATCCCAAAAGTCACGCATTTGTTTTGGAGAGAGTTCGAAAGTGAGGGGGCAACAGAAAAGGCTCCATCACCCCAGGTCTGGTGCTTGGTTCGAATGCTGATGTCTTCAGTAAGCTTCAGATATTCTAATTCTTATAACCACGAATGTAGTTTTAGTTCCTATTTATTGGACCCATACTGACAGGTTGTTTAGTGGGTCTGATTACCCCAGTCTGGCGAAATGATAAACAGCCTTAGGAAAGAAACACAACAGGAAACATGACTAAAAGGAGGGAGTGAGGCTAACATGATGATCACAGGAAAGGGGAGCTTGTGGAGGAGTTAGAAAGATGAGGGCATGTGGGAGGAGAGATGCAAAATAAAACACTGGAAAATGAATGCTTGATGAATACTGAGCTCTGTGGGCGAGCGGGCTGCAATGGAGTGGCAGGTAGACGAATACAGCGGCTACAGGGGGCAGACGAGGCGAGCGAAAATGAGATGAGGGTTTCTAACCTGAGTGATACAGTGAGAGGGCTGACACGTCTGGTCTTTCTTTTGATTCTAGTGTCCTCGTGGACCGGCTTTAACACCATTACTCATATAATTGGGGATAATTGCTTGAACACTGGGTTAAAGAAGGAATGGCCTACCTGTCTGCTTGTGAGATATCTTCATTGATGTTCACCACGAAATGGAAAGACCTCTCTTTGGGTTGAAATAAGTAGAACCTGTGACAAAAAAAAATGTTGTAATGAGTAAATCTGCTCCGTCAACCTTCCAACATGATGATGTGTTCAGTTAATGATACACCATACAGAAAGGAAGCTTATGCATGTTCCTTTACAAATTCCACTTACACATACTCAACCATACACATTTTCATATTCCATATTGTGTATATATATTATGCCTTATATTTTTATCTTATTTTTACTTAATTTTATTCACACATGGTATTATCCATCCATCCGTCATCTTCCGCTTTATCCTCTATTAGGGTCGCGGGGGGGTTCCCCATGCCCATCCAGGGGAGAACGTTTCGGGCGCTGGGCAGGACACCCAGGACAGGACGCCAATCTATCGCTGGGCACACACTCACTCACACATACACACTCTATACGGGGCAATTTGGAGAACTCCATTGACTTGATCCATGTTTTTGGACTGTGGGAGGAAACCGGAGAATGTGGAGGAAACCCACTCGGACACTGGGAGAACATGGAAACTCCACCCAGATGAGGATTCAAACCAGGAATCCCTAGTGCTGAGAGGCGAACGTGCTAACCACTAAGCCACCGTGCCGCCGCCAAATGGTATTATATTGTTTTTTTATTTTAGTTTCTTACTAGCACCTTTGGATTTGCACCAAAATTAATTGTGTTAATGAAAATTATTACGACAATAAAGGCGATTCTTAATGAGAAGAAGCCCAAGCGCCATAAATCAGTGCATGGTGAGGGAACTGAGGATTTCTGCTCTTTCCTCATCATTTGGCTTGAAATATTCTTGTTTGGAGAATGACTAAGCTGGGAATGCAGTGAACAAATGCAAAAGCCTGTGTGACTTCAGCATCAGACAAAATACCAAGTAAAAATACCTAGTACTTAGAGAAGTGGAAAACAACAACATCTACAAAAATCCTCGGAGGAGTTGAAAATGCATTTCGGAGCCTGAAGGTTGGCCCATAATGTTTCAATTTGGCCGAAACACAAAGAAACCGTGTCCTCTGTGAAAGGCAATTGATTTGTGGTCGTTATCGCTGCTAAGGCCAACACTAAATCACAGTTAATTAATAACCTGCAACTTTTTCGGCAGCACTTATCTCTTGCCACAGAAGCCAGTAGCTTGTTTAACTATTTCACTGGACAGTTGTTTTTCTCCCTCATGATTTAGAGGTTTTAAGCTCACGATAACAAAAACACACGGAAAGAGAAGACAGCAGACAGACATATACTAAAACGTACTAATGTAATCACCTCTCAGCACTGGGGATACAATTTTGAATGCCAATCTGGGTGGAGATGCCATGTTCTCCTTGTGTCTGCGTGGGTTTCCTCCCACAGTCCAAATACATGGATTTAAGGTAAATTAGCTGCCATAAATTGCCCCTTCACAGTGTGTGTAGGTGTGTCTGTGTGAGCCAATGATAGATTGGCGTCCTGTCCCGGGTCTATTGGCCCAGCGCCCAAAATGTTTTCCTTTGAATGGGCATAGGAGAACCCTCCCCATCACGCTAGTGTATGATTAAGTGGAAGATAATGGATGGATGGAATGTGGTAGCTCAGTGGTTAGGGTGTTGGGCTTTCATTTAGGAGGTTGTAGGTTCAAATCCCAGGTTCACTGAAGTTATCAAAGTCGGTCCTTGAGCAAGACCCTTAACCCCCTTGTCTCCATGGGTGCTGTACTAACCCTGTGCTTGGAACCCAACCAAGATCTTTGTAAGTCACTCTGGATGAAAGTGTCTGCCAAATGTAATGTAAACAGATCGATGATAAAAACCCTTAAAAATTTGGTTTCCATATTATATCTCTCCTGTTTGCAGGTTTATCGTCACTAAAGATCTTTTGCCTGACTTTAAAAACACTAGATTCTTCCTGTGGGGTTCCACCAATCAACGTTCCGTCGTCATAACTTGATCTAACCAATACCTTTCTACTCGACATATCATCTCCAGCATAACTCGCTTAATACAATATTATAAAATGCATCACAAAATATTAAAACATGAAGAAACGTGTTACACAACGAGCTCTCCAGCAGTCTGATTACCCGGAATATTACCACCAGATTGACTCCATCATTAACATTTCATTTTCTGCACTGGGGACTCATTACAGAACTTCCACACGTGAACTTTTCTATTCTTCTTAATTCTCGGTTCTGAGTATTATGCGCCTGAGGAATTTGCTCACTTGTCCTCAGTCACTCCACCTTTTGAATGCAGTTTATAGTTTGCTGTGCTGTGGAGGAAATTCAGCTCCCAACCTGTGCTTTCTCTCCCTTTGTTCTCGGTATGTAATAAAACTGACCTTTTTTTATAAGAAGCATTTGCACACCTGCTTGTGCAATTATCAAACCAGCATTAAGCCACCAGCAGAGAACAGAGAATGACTAACACTATTCTCGGCATACGATTCTTTTCAGTTACTTAATGAGCTACATGAGCAGCGGAGGAATTTCTATTAAAGATCTAAGTTTACACAGGGTTTAAAAACCCAGTTATACATACTTAAATGGTAAGTATGGCACAAAGAAAGAGAAAAGGTGGGAGAAACTTGAAGAAAAAAGATAGGTGTAAGGATGGTGAGGTGAGGTATGGATGAAGGGGTGAAGGGAAGGTGGAAATGATTTGCTATTTGAGGATAGATGTTAGTAGAGATTCCATTATTATTACATGTGTGATACAGTGTGCATTGCATCTCCTGCAGAGGCAGTAGTGAGGAGACCCACTTTATGGGTAGCGTAGGATGCAAGTCTCCCCTTACCCCAGGTTGCATTCCCTTATATACTGAAAGCCCTGTTCCTACTTTATATCAGACTTCTGGGGTAAAATAACAGACCATCAAAATTAACATAATCATTAAACTTCAGGGATTATATTACTATGCAGCATTACATTACAGCTTTCCATGTAACATCACTGTCAAATTACAAAATTCTATAATTTTACTGTGTACACATTTTCATAAATGGTAAAATCCCTGCATCCCTCGTTTATACAGAGAATGGATTAATCCAGATATGTGAAAGCATCCATCTTATCATTATTATTTAGATCCCACAGGTCAGGATTAATCACAGGTAAGATTTAGGTAAGTATACATGTCATGTCATTTTCTGGTGATGTGTACATTTACATCATCACAACGCTTTATATTATCATTATAATACTGCTATCAAAGAGATTGCAATAACTAAAGGATATTCATATAATTCTGCATTATTTAAATTAGCGATTCGAAGGTGAGTCGTGACCCAAAAGTGGGTTGCAGACACGTTGAAAAAATTCAAAAAACATTTTTTATTAATACCCATGTAATTTTGTACTTTTATCTTTGAAAAAAATAAATATATATACTGTATAAAAAAGAAAGAGGCACATGTCAGACACGTGAGGCATTCTCGTTGCCATGGTAACCACCATTCGTTTGCCTTTACCCTTCTTTATAAATTTGTGAAGTGCAAAGGCAAGATGGTGAAATATGGATTTTTGTTTCTCAGTTTTTTTAAAAACAATGTGTAAATGTGTCTTTAAAGCCTTTTTTAAAATAATTTTTGAATTTTTTATTCTAAAATTGTGGGTCGTGACTTAATGACCATGCAAAAATGGACTGCGACCAGTTGAGATCACCTGCTTTAAATTATATGAATATTATTTAGTGTAATTCCAATAACTCCAAATAAACTTTTGATTGTTTTTAGCCTTTGCAAAAACCTACACACTCTCTTGAGCGAGACGTCTGTGGATTGAAGCAAGAACATAATTTAAAGTTGTTTTTTAATTCTTGTTTCATGCCTTAAATCAGTTTCCTTTCCAAACAAGTAAACAGGTTGCGTGGGAGTCCGAGCCAAGCAGGATGAAAGGCTTCTACGTGCCATATGGGCAAGTCCTTTAGGCTACTCTTTTAAAACTGCTTTTCACACTGCTTCATGTAAAATAGCCTTATCTGACTCCTGGAGTGTGTGATGTGAGCCAATTCTACAGCTTTCCTCCTGACACCATCTTATCAACTCCCGAACATCAGGGCCCCCGCGCGCAGCCGAATCGCGGCAAATATATAAATAAAGTCGAGCCCAGTCACGAGCACTTTCTGTGTCTGCTCCATTTGCACTTCAAAGTGGCAGAGGAGGAAAAACGAGTGAGAAGGTGTCTTGTCGTCAGACATTTTTTTTCGCCACCTTCATTGCTAGCTGTAGTTAAAGCTGGAGCATTGATGTTGCCTTATCTACAGAGCTCAGGAATGGCACACTCTCTCCTGGGATTGGCCCCAGGGAGACTCGGGGAGGCACATGGACATTTTTTTAGGAAATAGTTTTAAAAAGTGAAGTAAAATTCCAGGGTGAAATTAAATAATTGTAGAGAGAAAAATTCTGCTAATTGCAGTGATTACATAAAGCTGAAACAAACTTGCAAATTGAAATTCAAACTTTAGTGGCAATATACAGTATATGTGTATATATATAATATAGTGTCATTAGATATGTGTGTGTATATATATATATATATATATATATATATATATATATATATATATATATATACACACATATACATATATAGATATATACACATATATATAGTAGAGCATACATGTGTGTGTGTGTATACACACACACACACACACACACACACACACACACACACACACACACACACACATATATAGTAGTAGAGCATACACCATGCTCTACTAAGCCCTCCTTTTTATTTATATATATATATATATATATATATATATATATATATATATATATATATATATATATATAAAAAGGAGGGCTTAGTAGAGCATGGCACGGTGGCCTGGGGGTTAGCATGTTCGCCTCGAATCCTGATCTGAATGGAGTTTTCAAGTTCTCCCCATGTCCAACAGCTTTTCTCCAGGTTCTCCACTTCCCCACATTACAAAAACATGTATTCAAGGTAAACTGAATGCTATAAATCTTCCCTCTGTAGTCTGTGTGAGTGATTATGTGTCCAGCAATGGATTGGTGCCATGTCTTGTGTGTATCTACCCAGCGCCCGAAATGTTCTCACCTGGATGGACATGGAGAACCCACCACGACCCTGGTTCCTAGTCCAGGATTAACCGGAAGATACGGTGATGACAGATAATGGCTTAGCATCTCCTGGAGTCTACCAAAAGGCTGCCAATGTGGCCCTTAATTCTCATTTCTCAATATCTATCTATAAGATATATAAGCAGCTTTGGAATCTTAGGAATATTAACACTGAGATTATCAAATGATATAATGACTCCAAATGTGTAAAAACATCACTGATACAATATGTTTAACAAATCTATATTTGGATTAATTAATTCAATTAATTGAATTTATTAAAGTAAAATACAGATGGCACATTTTGTTCACAATTTCACAACCAATTAACACTCGGTGTGTAAACCAACTGTTAACCTTTAAATAACAGCACATACTGAATTCTCTTATCATCTTCCAATGCAACTAACTTAAGAAGAGTTTGGGGACATTATGTGGAAGACATGGAAACACTGGAATACTGGTGTCAGTCCATCGCAGAGCAACCACACTGATAAGAACATTAAGATTCACAGCATTTTGCAGATGTCCCTCCTTCAGAGCAAGTCACAGAAGCTGTTACATCAAAGTCTCTGGGTAAAGTACCTAGTGCTAATGGCAGACTGGCAATGATGAGCCTTGAACCCTCAACTATCTAATTTGGCCAGAACGTAGTATTTAAATCAATTAGACACGACTGTGAAATAGGTTCTTTTAAAAGTGCAGATTTTTCCTTCAGCTGAAACTACCACAGAATGCTTAATTAGGAAACAAAATGAGATCAGTGTCATCCAGGGAGGCTCCTAATTACATCTGTACTCAAACCTGTGTCAAAAGAAATTTCTGAAATTCGATCATGCATCTTCATTAAAGGCATTTTCTGTGGGAATCAGGACACGGACCAAGGAACGATCAGAAGTGTGATCGGTATAGAAATGGAAAAGAGAGCCATGTAAGCTTATCACTAAGCCCGGCGATTTAGAAAACATGGAGAACCAAGCATCATACAAAGCAGATCCCAGCAATCCCGCCATTAACCTTTAATTTAAATTCCTATTTAAAGCAAATGAACAATGTTTGCTTGGAGCTGAAATTCTAATCTCTTCCTCGGAACACATAACTGGTAGACTGATTACTTTGACTCACGCCTGCAAAGCTTGGTATGCATTTGACATCTATGGTCCACTGCAGACGCCTGTGTCAATAACCATTCTTCATAGACCATAGACTCTCAGAGCGCTGTCCCACTGAGACTCCCGATGATGATGGATCTGAGGACTACAGCTTTTAAGTGGCCATCAGTTGACAGCCAGCGCAGGACAGAAGTAATGATATATGTTAAAAAAAACAGGATCTGATTCAACACCGACACAAAGCTTTTTAACTTCACTGACAATCCCATCAATCCTACAATAGATGGGGGGTGGGGTAAAGGGGGATTCAATTTAGTTATGTATTGTGATTTTTGTGCAGTGATTCATATATTGTCATACTGACCGTTAAAGATTACTACACAGAATTTTTTGATTTTTTAACATTAAAATGTACAATTTGCATTTAAGATGGTGAAATGCTGCTATTCTTTAATGTTCCTACAGATGGTACTATAGTTTTTTTCACAGGCAGCAGATCAATAGCTGTATATACAGTAACTTATGACAGTTTTTGTATTCTGTCTGTAATTCTACAAGTAAAACAAATGTTTAATACACTTTGCCTGTTGAAAAAAAGGGTCACACACTAATATTTGGTGGGACTGCCATTAGCTTTGATTACATCACACATTCACTGTGGCATCATTTCAACAAGCTTCTGTAATGTCACTACATTACAGGCGACATATTTTAACAATGACATGTCTGCAAATCTTTATGCAAAGTTACATCAGCGACTCATTTTGTACTGTTAACTTTACTTCCTTTTAAAATCAATGCAATTTAAAAATAAAAGAACACCATAAAAATAAATATCAGTACCATATCAGATATTTTCTTCCTAATTTTCTGCTATGTAGTGTAATATGGTTAAATAATTAAAGATACATGAAGCCATTGCATTTATGTGGTCGAGTTGTTGGCAGAAGACTCAAACAACAAATTCCTGAGCATTCTCATTAGATTTGACACGACCAGGACGGTCCACAGAGAGCCGGGTGAATAGCTGGCATAATGTGTCCCACATCCCTTAGTCACCTACTTTATATTAATTAGTCAGTGAGATGAAGGATGAAGAAATAAATGACAACATGAGGAGGTCGGCGGAGTGAGTAGAGGTAAGGATTTGGCTATTGACTGCCCATTATACGGCTCTTCATGCCTTTGAAAATAAAGCTCATTAAAACAGGGCGGCACCTAATAAGCACTAATCCGCCGCTGCTGAGAGACATGCAAGCAGACAACAAAAGAAAAAGGCTTATTAAGACAACAAGGTATGCTTTCATTACAGGCTCTTGTGGAGACAGAAAGAAAACAATAACCTTGACCAATGACCAGTGGTGTTGTGTATTAGCCACAAACACTTTGTAAATCCGTTTTAAAAAGGACAGGAGTCAAAGCACAAGATGGTTTGGTTCACAAAGTCAAAAGAAAGTTAAAGGTTCAAATGCATATTGATATAATGACACCATTTAAACTGGAAATTCAAATTGATCCAGTTATTTAGGTGTTTTAAATAGGGACATTGTTGATAACCATTACCTGACAGACAGTCATGAGAGGTTTGGCAATATAGTACTGTGTATAGTCTGAGATCGATATAATCAAGCATCCATTGTGTTAATCTGTCAACTTTAAAGTAATTAAAATGAATTAACTGGAGTGGAATTATACATGACCCCATGCCCATCCAGGGAGAACATTTCGGAGGATGGGCAGAAACACCCCGGACCATGCGCCCATCCATCGCTGGGCACACTCCCACACACACTCTATAAGGGGAACTTAGATGGGGGCAATTTAAAGCAGCAACTTCACATTGAATCCATGTTTTTGGACTGTGGGAGGGAACCAGAGTACGTGGAAAAAACCCGGCAGACATGGAATAAGTGCTGAGGGACTGATGTGCTAACCACTACTTCCAGAAGAAGGACTTGTAACTAATAATTGTTCTTAGTTTTTATAGTGTAATAAAGTAATTATATTTAAATTTTCAAGAAATAATGTAAAACCTATTTCTTCTTGTGCATTAAAAAAAAAAAAAATTAAAACTAGGCTGGCGGCACGGTGGCTTAGTGGTTAGCACGTTCTCCTCTTTTCCATGTTTCCATGTTCTCCCCGTGTCTGCGTGGGTTTCCTTCGGGTTCTCCGGTTTCCTCCCACAGTCCAAAAACATGGATCAAGTCAATTGAGTTCTCCAAATTGCCCCATATAGAGAGTGTATGTGTGTGTGTCTGTGTGAGTGTGTGCCCAGCAATAGATTGGCGTCTGGTCCTGGGTGTATCTGCCCAGCGCCCGAAACGTTCTCCACTGGATGGGGATATAGGATAAAGCGGAAGATAATGGATGGATGGAAAAACTAGGCTAAATTTAGACCTGAAATTAGATAATAATCAGGTTTGATAATACTATAGTGCAGCTGGTTACTCCATAACTACTGACTTGTGTTGTTCTCTCATTTGTAAGTCACTTTGCATAATCTGCTAAATAACTTAATGGAAATATAATTTAAATGTTCATGTTCACTGTTTCTATTGGAATTGTATGTATAAGCTCCCTTATGTCGCTGAGTGGCTGCCAAATCTGCCACTGTTGGGCCCATAAGACAGCTTTTTAACCCCGAGTTGTTAGTATTGTATGATGTTCTGACCTCTGTGAGTCTTGCTACTAACACTGGCTTACCAATTACAAATATGAAAGTGCTGATTGTTGAAGTTCTCTGAAGTTCCATACAACTCATTTTTTTGTATTTGATACTTGTAAAGGATCCCAAAATCAATTTAAAACGTCAAAATGAATTATTTCTTTGGAAGGCGTCCAAGTAATAAATATGATAATGTGATGCCCTGTTATTTAGGGCTTATTTTAATAAAAATGACCAGCTGCCTGTACATTATGCCTTACTTAACAATATGCTGTTGATTTTCTCGCGCCTCTGTCTCTGATGGATTTCTTCGGATATTCATCCAGCTTTTCTGGCATTTGCACATTTTCATTTGTCTCTGATAGGACTTTCTGATGCAAATCAGCAGCTGATTTTTGTATACAAAGTATAGTATGCATAATAACAGTTAATTCCCGGCAGAAAACCCAGAAACCGATTTTAATGAAACATTTCAGCTGATGTCACTCGGGGCATTAGTTCTGATTGCTGGTGCGCGAACCTGTAATTTTTCACCTAAACGCCTACTTTGCTCTGTATTTTCTGCATGATCTGCATACTTATAGACGAAATCTTTTGCATCAGTATTAGAAAATGATTTTAATTTCATCTACTAATCAAATAGTCAATGCGGGATTGTTTGCTCCTTACACCAATAACACAAACCATCATCCAGATGTTTGGATGAATCATTATTATATGTATAATGTAAATATTTTAATAAACAGGAATATTTTAATATAACTTTGGAATATTGATTTTATGGCTATGTGTCACTGCAGCACAGTATCTACGTTACACAGTCACATCTACAGCACATAGTCTCATCCATAGCCCAGTCACATATACAGTATACAGATATACAATCACCTCTACAGCACAATTACATCCACAGCAGTCACATTTCCAGCACACAGTCTCATCCACAGCACAGTTACACCTACAGCACAATCACAACTACAGTACACAGTCACATATACAGCACAGTTACACCAACAGTACAGTCACATCTACAACAAAGAGCCACATCTACAACACAGTTACACCAACAGCACAGTCACAGCACCCAATCACATCTACAGCACAGACAAATATACATACAATAGAGGAACTAAATTTAAATTTTAACACAATCTTGCTATTTGTGTAATATATGAGTTAATGTGACCTGTCTGGAGCGTAGAAAATGGTTTGATAATATATTTTGTAATTAGCCTAATTATTTTAAATAGAATGAACTGTTCCGTTTATGCAAAAGTCATATGCAAATATACTTCTTGTAGAGAATGTGTTATCATGGAAAGTGATTTAATAGTGGTGTCTTAAGTATGGCTGAGCTTTATAAATTTTATGTAGGGTACTATTTATTTATATTTTGCTTATGGGAATTCTTAAAATTATTTGGTATGTGTTGGTCTCTGTAATTGGATTTCTGTCAACACCTTTTCAATTCAGAATGCATGCAGTGTTTCCGGAACTCAACACAGACCCACTCATAACAATAAACATGCACTTGTGGTCGGGGAGAATGGGAGGACAAGAGAATGACAGGTTTTTTTTTTTTTTTTTTTTTTTTGGTTTCATATGATCTCCTTCGACTACCCTTCTTCCCTTCTCTCTGGGCTTTCTTTATTGTCTATCAAAATGCACCTCAAGAGAGCCGAGCATGAATATGTGAATAAGATGAGACATGAGACAGATCTATTACAATCATGTGAGCTCAGGACATTTTTCATGCAGACACTTCATTTTCGAACCTTATAAAAGGCCCTATGACAAATTCCCTTTGTGCGAGTGGCATGTTCTTCAGTTTAAGCATATTTATCTATATGGTGTTTAACAACAGGGCTTTTTCTCAAAGCAGCATGGTAATTTTAGCTCAAAGAGAACTGAAGCAACATGGACAAGAAATAGACCCATGGTATTTGACCAGTTTTATAGAAAAAAAACCTTGTGAGGACCGGGCTCACTGGGACATAAAGCCAGCTTTAACATATTTATACACACACATATATATACAAACATACAGTATGAGTCAAAACGTTGGACACGCCCCCTTCTTGCTCTATCTAGATCATTATCTTAACATACGGATGGACTTTGTAGTTTTACAATTACAGACTGTAGCACATCTTTTTCTTTGTTTTTGTTAGTCCTCTGTTGGTTCTCGGTTCTCTATTGGTCAGGACCATCACAGAACACTGTGACACTGATGCAGTGAGGGGGTTTTTGTGCAGCAGTGCTGCTGTAGTTTCATTTAAACACCTCAGTGACACTGCTGGGATAAGAATAATACACCAAACAAACCACCAAACATATAAAACCTTCTCTGTAGTAGTACTATTGGGGTGTATATATATATATATATATATATATATATATATATATATATATATATATATATATATATAGTAAGTACATATTTATTTATACAGCACCTTTCCAAAACCAGCTACAAAGTGTGATACAATAGATAAAATACAGAAGAAAAGCCAGAATTCACACAAAAATAAACATATTACACACAAAATACATTCATAATGTGTTCATTGAATAAAAAAAAGATGAATCTATATCTAACATTTAGGATAACCCCTGTGGTAAGGCTCTACACTACGCATACAATCCGTACTTGTTTCCCAGGTGCTGTTGTAAGGTCAAGACTCTTATTTTAATTAAGCAGGTCAATGGAAATAATATAAAGGTATGGCATGAAGGGAAAACAGCGGGCAAGAGGGAGGAGAAAAACCTTCTAGAGGGTTGGTTTGATCAATATCCCCCACCCTGAATTCAATCCGTGCGGATGAAAAGCAATTCTCCACATGAGCCGAAATAATTCATCTCCATTACGCTGCACGAGCTTGTTTCATATCTGACCCATTGCCGCTCCACACACGGCATTCAATCCCTCCTTTCACCTCAGCTTAGATCTTAGAGGACAGAGCTGATGATCATCATACATTTTATTTTAATGGGATGCCAAATAAGTAAATAAATACAGAGGAGAATGCCATTACAATAAGCAAAATTGTCGTATGACGGCTCAACTTATGATTGCACTCATTATAAAACAAATGAAGCTACTGATCTTCATGCAAGACACACCATCTTTGAAACTGTAATAACAACATATGTACAAATAACAAATTTTAGAACACATTAATATTGCATGGTGTGATAGCTCAGTGGTTAGGGCTATCAATCTGAAGGTCATGGGTTCAAATCCCAGGTCTGCTGAAGTAACCAATATGGGTCCTTGAGCAAGACCCTTAACCCTCATTGCTCCAGACATGCTGTGGCCAACCCTGTGTTTTGACCCAAACCATTAATTTGGAATAGTTGCATTGGATAAAAACATGTGCGAAAATGACCAAATTTAAATGAAATATTGACATTATTATCGACATTTAAACAGTTATGCTTACAACAGGGCAAGCAAATCAACCTGTAAATGTAGGTAGGTAGTTCAGTAGGTATGATTTGGTGAGGTCAAAGGTAAAAATTTGCAAATAAATGTATGATGACCAGACTGATGACCCACGATGCTCTTTGGAAACTTAGGTTGAACCCCATCCCATTGCGCTGCTGAACAGAAATTCATGCAGTAAACCACGAGGGATTCATTTTTCACAGATTTCTAGTATTTACTGAGTCTGTTTCAGCAGCTGTTTGTCCAGATTTGGCTCATTTTCAAAGCTTTTGAAAGACGTGATGATCACAGCCATATTCAGTCTCTAAGTGTATGCACAGAAGATTTATTTAAAAACAACAAAAAAAAAAACCTTCAATTGCTTTTCAGAACTTATGAATTTTGCATAGGTACAAAGTGGTTTTCAAAGCTTAAGAATAAACAGAAGTGAGGTTTTTCAATTACATGTGGATTTTTGCTTTAGTGTCTCGTGAGCTGGATTTTTGATCAATCACCTTATCACACAATAGAATAATCCAAGTTTTCTTAAAGGTCATTTAAGTAGTTTAAAAAAAAAAAAAAAAAAAAAAAAAGATTTTTAATGATTTAATTGTGCAACTCTTTTCAGATAAAAGTGTAGATACATGCATAACTTAAATAACAACGCTGAAACTCCACGTTCTCAACACTTAATTTCTGCATCGGGATTTTAGAGTGGCACGGTGGCTTAGTGGTTAGCATGTTCTCCTCTCAGCGCTAGGGATTCCAGGTTCGAGTTTCCATGTTCTCCCGTGTCCGTGTGGGTTTCCTCTGGGTTCCCCGGTTTCCTCCCACAGTCCAAAAACGGAAATGGATCAAGGTAAATTGAGTTCTCCAAATTGCCCCATATAGAGTGTGTTTGTGTGAGTGAGTGAGTGCCCAGTGATAGATTGGTGCCCTGTCCTGGGTGTATCTGCCCAGCGCCTGAAACGTTCTCACTGTTTGGCCAAATGTAAATGTGCAAGTGATTTGGATGGGAATAAGTTCTTTGTAACTTTGTAAAGTTTGGTGGTTCTAGCTTCACAACTGAGGAAGAAAATATTTTTGAAATATCGAGCATGGAATACTAAAAAGATAAAAACAAAGAACAGAACGAAGACTTTGACAAGCCAACTTAATAACAGACATTATGCAGAATCTCTCAAATGCACTTGATGCATCTTTTATATATATAAAAAAAAGTAGCTGATAACACACGAATCATAAATGCTGATTCTGCATGTCGTCTACATATCTTAAAAAAATGATCCTTTTTGAATATTTGTGTCAGACTTCTAATCTCTAGAGCCCTGGTGTGCCTCTGTCTTTCCCAATTACATTGACACATGGCCCACTTCATACCTCATGGTTCAGTGCCAGATGGTGAGAGGCACTCCAAATTAGCCTCTTCACTGGCCTGTGTTTGTGGTAGCTCTGATGCATGGCACATATTTGAAAAAGCTAGGGGAAAAAAAGAGGACCCCACCACCACCACCACAACATTGTTTTAGTAAAGCCCTTAAAATGGGAACTTCGACATCTACCATACCCAATTACTCCCTTGCTTCATGCCAAAATGAGAAATGAATTTAGGATGCAATGGCACATGGGACCAGGTGAAAATCCTGGTGCAGAACTGCAAAAGCTGAGAACGTTCCACATCAGCACCCAGAAAACGAGCTATGAGCTATAGATGCTACGGTCGGGCAAAATGATACATTTGGAAGTCAATACAGTCGGCATCCATACTTATTAATATGACATATATACATATTCAGCCTCTGTCCAGCCTGTCTGGCAAACTTTTTCAACCACTTTGTCTCAGGGGCCTGTACGGCGCATGCTTGAGGGGCTTTCTGACATTTGCTGCTTGGGTATGTGAGCAATTGCCATAATTCTGTCACTCCATTACCCTGGTACAGGTCTCCTGGGTTACTGAGGTCTTACAGTGGAAAAGAAAACTTCTCAACCTACACATTCGGGGGGCAAATATTCATTTACAGCCAGGTAACCAAATGAGTAAACAATGTGACACCGAATTGCATAGCCTGTAATAAATAGTACATTAATTAAACATGGGTGTTTTATAAAATCTCAGGGGAATGTTAAGACAACCCTTTGAGTTTTTACATGTTTACATGTTTTTAATGCCTACATAAGTGAACGCATCGAATGTAAGGGAAAATATTTCGATTTTGATAGAAATAAAAGCTGTACCCATCTAAGTTGCTGGTGCTTTTGAAGAGATCAGACTGACCGTGTATGAGCAGCGGGTCATTAAAATACACCCCCATAGGGACCTATTATAAATGCACTCAGTATAAAGACACTTGTTTACAGAAATGTACAGATAATAGAAGCATTAGAGCAATTAAGGGGTTACCAACGACACAGCTTATCATGTGTGACCATGAAATTAGACACACTTCACACATGCAGAAGTATGAGGGTCATTTTTCCAAAATAAACTGGAACATTTAGGGACATGTGGCCAAAAGAGAAACCTTTTTTTTTTTTTTAAATACTATGAAAACATACTAATGAGCAAATACAAACATGGTGTTCACCGACTTCCTCAGAAAAGCTATACCTCAGATGAGTACAAATACCCTACAAACCAAACCATACCTCCCTTGATGCTATTGACTGCGCATGCACACAGACATTTACCCCAAAGTGTGTGCGCAACCCACACAAAACAAATAGACAAAACGAAAGGCAATAAACAAGGTGTTTACCAACCTTGACCTTGAGCAGCTGAGTCAACTGTGTTGAGACTGTGCAGGCTGTTTCTGAACCACAAAACAATGTGGAAAGGGCAACTTGGAATCCCCTGGGTCCGTGTGATGGCCAGCAAATTTAGGGGCTCACTGCACACCATTTTGCTCATCCGCTCAACAGGAAATGGCGAGTGTTATGATGATTTGCTGCCTGCTGCCATCCAAATTTGAAGGATGCTGCCACAGACTCTTCAGCACCATGGCCAGCACCTTCTGAAAAACATTAAAAAAAACTTTAATTATATTAATTAGTTAATATTAATATGTATTTCCATTACACATTTATACAAATGTGAGGTGGTCAGAGGTGTGCATTATTGTCAAGAATGTCATAGCTGGACAAACAGCTCAGCCAATCAGATTTAAGGACCGGAACCCATTTTATAATGATGGTAAAGGGCACTCAAGACTGACAATCCAACATACCATGCTACCACTCCCTAACCCCTTGCAACAAATTGCGATCTAAATTTAAACGCTACAAAACATTGTGCATTTGTTTGTTGCCAAATGTACGTTGTATGTTTTAGGGTCAGCACTTTTAAATTCATTAAACAATGAGGTAATGGTGCAAATGTCTGATTTGTTTTCACCCCAACTGCTTGGTTTTAAATGAGACTTTCTATGTAATAGCATGAAATCGCATATAAAAAGTGTTAATTAAAAACGTTTTGTGTTTCTTCGTTTCCTCCAGGGAAAAATTTGCATCTGCAAAAAGGACCAATACATTCCCAACAGCTTTAATAACAGAAACCATGTGTCAGATAAAACAGACAAAGGCAACTAATATCTCTGAATATTTAATTTAATGAGCTGCAGAGTTTCCAAGCTGTTGTAAAAAAGAGACTTTTTTTCTTTTTAAGAGTGCCAACGTGTGATTGTACTAAAGCGAAAAGAAAAGAGAAAACTGAGAGACTGTGAAGAAAAAGGCTGGTATAAAAGATGACCGAGAATGAATTTAAAAAAAAAAAAAAAAAAAAAAACAGCTGTGCGAGCTGAGTTCTGGAAAGGCAGTCACAGGTGAGGTAGAACAAGGAAGATGAAAGGAAAGTGAAGAGTGGCATTTGAAGCACAGGTGATTGAGAAGGCTGGGGAAGAAAACCATTAAGCTTCTTTTGTGTCCAGTTCAGAGGGTGCACTCAGTCCACACGCTCACTTAATAATTACGTTTTTTATTAATCATCCATCACAGTTCTGCTGAATGTAGGTTAAACAATTCAGGGCTGAATTCAGGGTTTACTTTATTCTAATATTTCTGGGAAGATTTCCACACCTTATATGTACATGAAGAGATTTTTAGCTTTTAGACCCATTGATTTACAAATGAGTCAAAAAGAATTACACCGGAAATAGTACTGTACAACATAAGTGTAATGCAATGATGCCAAAACTTTTTTTATGTTTCTATTTTGTGTTGTTCAATGCAAACAAAACTTCAATCTTATGCTTTATTTTATACTATGGTTGTGATTACTATGCCCATCCAGGGAAAACCGTTTCCGGCACTGGACAGATAGACCCAGGACAGCATGTCAATCCATCACTGGGCACACACCCACTCACACATACACATACACATATAGGGTCAGTCATAGGTTTGTGGTTAAGGAACCAGCCTTACGACCCAAAGGTCCCTGGTTTGATTCCCAGTCCCACCAAATACTATGGCTGAAGGCACCTAACCCAATTATGTTCAAATTTAAGTAATTAATTCATAGAGCACTTTTTACAACAGTACATCACCACAAAGTAGCTTTACAGTGTTGTAAGCCTTTAAAACCGCAAAGAACAAGCTGGAGTGACAGTGGCAAGAAAAAACTCTCCATTATGTTTTTTTTTTGGGGGGGGACAGGACTCATCCTTTTTGCTCCCCAGGTGCCGTATACAGGGCTACCTAGCGCTGAGAGGCGAACATGGGCCATCCCCCAAAAAACATATTAATACCGATACATTTACAATCTGGAAAAGTGGTGCAGTAAAAAATGCACAATTTAATTTAATGCTGTAGGTATTAACTGCGGTAAACCATGAGTACTTTTGGAATGATTGTGTAAATAGCACACAGTATGCAGCATGTGCAGGTGTTGATGCAACCTCTCCCCTTCACCCTTATTGTCTTAATGCACACATACATAGCTGAGTGTTATTAATGGGGCATAAGGTACAAGCCCATCCACCCCCTTAAAAGGCATCCATCTTAATGGTTTAGCTTTACCTCCATGTGGTTTTGCACCAAACGCTGATTAGCACTTCTATAAAACCGAGGATGAAATTAGAAGGAAGGCAGCCTGTTTTTTTTTTCCAACTTAAAAAGCATATCGTATTCAGATAGGGACGGCGACTGATTTTGTAAAATTCTATTTCCATATTTAAATTCATAAATCCACATGAAAAATAGAATAGGGAAAAACAGAGTGTCTTTGGAGTAAAGGAACAAATCCATTCCAGCAGCGTTCCACAGTGCATTGTGAAAGCATATTATTCTCCTGTCATCCTCAATAAGAGCATTGTTACACCCTGCTAGTCACAGCTAGTGATCCTTAGCTCATTCTCCTGCAGACCAGGCACACATCGGAAATCAGAGTTCTCTCTGAACAAACCAACGACCGCAAAGGTCTCGCTCACTGCAGCCTGGCATTCTTGCTGACTGCAACAGTTTTTGATATACTTACAACAAGAGCAATCCTGCTGTTTTCCGTTATGAATGCTCTTATGCGTTACGATCAGACTGAGTCATGGGGAGGGGGTCAAATTTTTTAAAGATTAATGCCACGTTACAAAGGCCACTCAGTGCTGTAAAAATAAATACAGCAGCGTTCCTGCACAGTGGGCTGGGATGATAAATGTCCTTTCAATCAAGAAGGAAAGACAACATATGCTGAAGATGTCGGTTATGATATTCACTAAAACTCATTAGTATAATAGTAAATAGAGAACATTATTACTTCAGATATGAACAAATCACAAACAAAGCAGTCATTAGCTTGTGGTTAGGAAACCATCTTAGCGAGCAGAAAGTCCCTGGTTTGATTCCCAGTCCCACCAAGTACTATGGCTGAAGTGCCCTTGGGCAAGGCACCTAAGGCACTGAACCCCACTTGCTTACATTGGAAACTTTTTGTTGGTTTTTTTTGTTATTATTATTTTAAATCATGTACCATAACTTTGGGCAGTCCTAGGCTTGTGCTTAAGGAACCAGCCTTGTGACCTGAAGGTCCCCGGTTCGATTCCTGGTCTCACCAAGTACCATTGCTGAAGTGTATTTGGGCAAGGCAACTGACCCCAATTGCTCCCCGGGCGCCATATTCAAGGCTGCTCACCGCTCCGAGCATGCATGCTCACTTCACCAGTGAGTATATGTGTGTGTTTTAATTCACGGATGGGTTAAATGTGGAGGACAAATATTTCTGTGTGTAAGTACAGTAGACAAAATAGGTCATTTTATAAATGGAAATACAGTATAATATATACAAAAAGCCAATTCCTGATGAATACTAAGCCAGTTGCAGGTGCTGTTTAATATTTATTTTGTAATTTAGCCTCTAGATGCATTTTTGATTGTTAGCAAAACCTGTAAACTGTTATCCTGCTATCAATGTTCACTTTAAAAATCGGAGTAGATTACATCGAGGAAGACCAGTTAATTTTGTTTTCAATAAGCACATTTATTATTCAAACCACTTTTTTATTTTAGTGTGTTTGTAATTTATTTTATTTTAGTGTTTTTTATAAAAGCAATAAGACACTTAAGGTTGTTTATTATTGAAAATAAATCACAGGAAACCTCTTTCCCATGATTTATTTAAAATAATGCACGCCCTCTCATTTCCTATTGCTTTATTAATAACTGTGCAAATGTCAGCGGAGAATGTTAGTACAAGATTCTACTCTCAAAAGTTACAGTATTGTAGAATAATAAATTAAGTGCACTTCTTTCCACCCTGGCTTGAACTCTTATTCCACAATAATTATTGTCTTCTGCTGGGTTTTCTGATCATTTTAGGTGATGGACGGCATTTTTCAATTGGGGACATTTGGTTTCACTCCCCATAACACTACCTCCCCACCATTTATTTCTGTCAATAGTAATCAAAGTCTGTCCAAAAAGTGTTGTATGAAATCCAAAAAGGTCCTTTACAAGCCTGCAATGCATCACATTATTTATTTATTGTAATGCATTCTTATATTTTTATGGTGAACAATTTTGTTCCCAGTGGTACGATACTGTGGCTGCACTTTTGTTATGCGCTGTTCTTATAATGGGCACAATGAGATTTTGCGAGTTCTAGTGTCCCAGGGTTCTCTCCCAGGTTCTCGCTAGGTCAATTTCAGCTGTGTTTATTATTTACTCCCAACAAAAGTTCACATGTAAACTTTTTGAAAGCCCATAAATACAATAAAAAAAATGTTGTGGAGCCACCTGCTCTAAACCTAGACCATAACTTGGTGGAATAACGTGAATAATGTGAAATAGTCACTGTAACCTTTATGTCCAACGCCCAAGTTATCACGGGTCAGTAAGATGAGACACGATTCAAAAACGTCCTTTAACAACCTTTTACTAAAGCTGAATATTTTTCCTTCTTCGTGATTGGTTACATTTATTCACTTGTCAGATGCTTTTATTTAAAGTGCCATACTGAATTTGGCACACAGAGATTTTTTCTTTGGAAGTGCTAATGCATAAAGTCTCTCGTTTCCCTGTTTGCATATTAAACACTGCAGATGAAAAACATCCCACGATCTCGTGCTGTTTCCAGCCTAATCATTCACAGTAATTATCTATGAGGGGTCTCTTTATGGTCCTGCTGACTGCAAAATACATGACTGATGGGTCTCTGAGCGTGCCTTAACAGAATACAGCAGCTGTACGTATGTCTGTACGTGTCTAATACACAACACTTTCAGTCTCTGCAATGCCATTTAGCTCGTAGCGGCATGCTAATTTGTCCTCTGTACGACTCTGTGAACTGCAAACAGCACACAGCCGCAAAGCCCAGAGCAACACACGACTCGGATATGTACATGTCGGGGGACCGAGTGGGAGGGGGTGGGTTGTGCAGATAAAGGAAATTAAAAGAAATTTTCAAGATTTTGTTGTGAACTGATTCTTTTAATAAGGTTCTATTTTTCCTTTGTAAGGTTTCCAACAATAAGACATTAATAATGTACCATCGAGGTCTGATCTAGCAGAAGTAGATTTGTAGCTTTGAGAGAGAGTGTGTGTGTGTGTGTGTGTGCACATGTGAGAGAGAGAGAGCAAACAGGGCTGTTAGGAGGGTGCTTTATTGTCACGAGTGTTCAGAGACCTTGAGGCACAGAGGGGTGATAGACATTCCCACTGAGAAAGACCAAACTAGCAAGCAAGACTCTATTTCACCCAATACAGCACCATATATCCACATACTACTAATGACCATGTGGACACGACGCACATACATACACGCACACGTGTGTGCACACACACACACACACACACACACACACACACACACACACACACACACACACACACACACACACGACAGTTTGTGTGAGAAGACAGTTGGTGTGCATTTGTTTCAGTCAATTGAATCAGTGCTTCTCAGTGTTTTAAGCTCACAGCAGTGTGTATGTTATATATATATATATATATATATATATATATATATATATATATATATATATATATATATATATATATACATACACACACACACACACACACACACACACACACACACACACATATATATACACACATATATTTATATATAAACAGGTAGTTCCGGTCCTTAAATATTATTGACAATAACACACACCTCTGACCACTTTACAATTATATTAATGAATGTGATATACAATACATTTTTTCCCCGATATTTTTAAATAAACTGCATTCTGTAATTAGACCACTAGATGGTATTCAATTGTTAGATTTCTTCAAAGAAAAAAATAGATTACGTCGCGGAAGACCAGTTTATCATATACCATGTTAATTCTTTTAATAAACGCATCTATGAAGCCAAGCCTTTTCTTTTAGCAATAATTCCCATTATTTACTTATAATAATGCACACCATCTCGTCATCTATTGCTTATATATACATATATATATAAAACAAGATGACGATAATAATAATAATAATAATCATAATAATAATCATAATAATAAAGTCACTGTTAATTGCAATAAGCAGAAGGATCATCATTTAATCCTCAGTACAACTGACCTTGTTTTTGCCAGAGCTTAATCTAAAGTCTTAATCTTAAATCTCAAAAAGCAGGTAGAGTTTACACTAAAACATTTTATCCCATGACCTTGAATATCAAATATAAACTGCTTGTATATTTCTTTACCATTTTTTATTTCTAGATAAATATGAGAAAACCCTTCACTTAACAGATTCAATATGATCTTGCACCTAATTTGGACACTCTCTTTGTACCCTGTGCTCGTATAACTCTTTGCAAATGAAGTCAGTGAATGATTCTTGAAAATTATTAGTGGAATTTGAAGGTTATTTGCACTAAAGTAAGAAGGTTATTTAGTTTCTTGGCTAAATGTGGCAAACCGAAGTAGTAATGATAGCACACTTCTGTAAATTGAATAAAACATTTAATTTCGTCTTGCAGAAGGTTATTTGAGTACCTGCTGAATTTCGCAGCGTGTATAGTGAAACCATATTCCTGAAACAAATTACAAAGTATGGTCTTCTTTCAAATACGGCAGGAGCATTATTGTAGCAGTCAGCCACTGTCTGCTGCAGATTTGATTGCCTAATTAGAAAGCACATCCTAGATGATGAAATGGTATGCTTTATAATGATCCTCCCTTATTGGTTTTCTCAGAATTATTACATTTGTTTTAGTCCTTTTTAATTCCGAACTTACTCAGTTTCATCGGGTGTAGGGCCGCAAGAACGCGGAGTAATGCATTTTAATTTGAAGGCTTATAATGTGATCTTGCACGAGTTCTTCCTAAGCCTTAGCCTCTTGGCAGGATGCAAGTGTGCTTTGACTCGCTGGATAACAATTATTCTTTACTGCTGTTCAACAAGCTCTTATGGGAAATGTTAAGTCCTGCACCATGGCAGATGCTGGGGTTAGAGAGCAGTGATGACAGGAAGAGGTTGCACCGCCTCACAACGCTGCACACCGAGCACCAGGTTTCTGCCAGCAACCTGACCTGCAGTCCAAGTCTTTGGATAAAGCTCTCTTAGGGGTGCGTTTGGAACAGTTCTAAGCACATTATGAGACTGGGAAGTTTTTTTTTTCCCTGGAACATACTTTCAAGGGCTTTTCTGCTGGTTGTGTTTGCACCGCCAGAAAGAATGCTGAAGGGATGTGAGCCAAAGGACAGATCAAAAGTCCTTTAGCAATAAGTAATTAAACACATTTTTAACCTTTCCCTTCGGAGCAGGAATTTACTTTAACAAACTATAACATAAAAAATATTGCCAGCAATAAAGGTAATGTTGGGACAAAGGGAAATTAGACTGAAAAGGTTATGATAACCCTATATCAGGAGGTTCCACAATTAGCAGTTTACCTGGTCTATCAGTATCAGATGAGGTCATCAATACTGACCATGAATGAAGCATCCACTAAAATGCATTGGTGTGCATTCCACCAAGGTATTATTCTGTAATGTATTAAAAACATACCTTTATAACACTTTAATATTAATACATATACACCTTAATAAACATAGTCACAGTAATTTTCCCTTAACACAGTCTGCTTTATCTACAAATGGAACCTGAATATGTTTTTTACATAGAGAAAGCCATACATATTTACAATTAGTCATTTATCAGACACTTTTATCTAAAGCGACTTAAAGAATAACTATGTACAGCAAGTTTCCAGAGCTCCAAGTCCACTCTTAAGATGGAGCATCACTCAGAACAGAAAGCTTGATACAGCCCTGCAAAGGGATGCATTAGAAGCATCATATTCATGATGGTACCATTAAAGGCTGTTCTTGTCGTTTCGGAACGACAGAGTATGCTGTTTTTAAGGACCTCCATGTCTATTTCAGCCAGATAACACCAGGTTCCATTCAGCAGCAGTTACAACAGCTTAACTTTATGCACATACTGTAGATCGTGTGTGCTGGACTGTATCTGTCTCGTATTAAAAATGTATGGTGCGTAATGAAGAGGTGAATCAGCCACTAAACAGACCTAGGCCTATGAAGCAGCTCACGTCTTGTATACAGCAAAAATGGGTTAATGGCAAAAAAAAGCACAAAAATAAAGGTGAAATGAGCCAGTGATATTTTAATGTGTTTGAAGGCATTCATTTAAAATGTACTTGTATTTTTTCTATTATTTGGATCCAGGTTTGTATCACGATCTGGGTGGAGTTTCCATGTTCCATGTTTGCATGGGTGTTGTCTGGTTTTCTCACAGTCCAAAAAAAACATGGATTTAGGGTAAATTGGCTGCTCTAAATTTGCCCCTATACAGTTTGGGTGTCTGTGTGTGAGTGATTAAGTAATCGTGTGCCCAGCTACTTTAGTATAGGATTATGATAATGGATGTTTGGATGGATGGATGCAAATCCAATCCACTTGACAAAACTATGCACCGCGTCAGAGTTATGTTTGGTTGTTTGTATTTCAACATTCAAACTTTTTGTCCACACCATGCTTCACTTGTCTGTCACATCTGAGCTTTTTGCACCAACACAATGACTTTGCAAATTTACAACAGTTGTTGTAAAGCGTACATTCAAATTGCATTTATATATGATATCCTGAGTTCATAATGGAACAAACTGATGCTCTTAATCATCAAAGTGCGCTGGTGCTATTACGCTGTTTTTTTTTTAAACAGGCCAGTGAAAGGAACAAAAAGGAGAAAGTGTTAAACGCAATTATCCATGACCATTAATCATATTAACCTGAATCACTGTGACAGCCTTCGTTAGCAGTGACGCTAAAAGGACTGTAAAAATAATGTCCAATCATTTCATATTCAGTTGATTACCTTCAATTTCCACATAATTAATTTTTAAAAAATTGCATACTTTAGCTTTGATGTCAATATACCACATGGTTAAACTCATTAAACATTACAGGTGACCGCCTCTACTTTCTCAAACATCTAAAACCGAGGAATACATTATCATAAACTAATGTTTCAGTTTTGTTTACCCTCCACAATCATCCATCCTTAACATAACCTCATCCAAGAGGATGAATACATTTGCATTTACATTTCCGGCTTTTATCTGACATTTGTAACCACAGCAACTTATAGAAGTGCTTCGTTTTTGTTTTTGTCTATAGGCCATGAATACCAATCAGCTAGAACCATGTAAAACAACATGAAGCAGGATGCATAGAACTGTCCCTTCGACCTTCTGCGGGAGCTTCCATTATTTTGCTACCTGTACAGCAAATAGTGTTTGCGGGCATCACAGTGGCACAGCAGTCAGTGTATATGCCATACAGCATGAAGGTCTCAGGTTCGACTCCCGGTTGGGGCAAACACTGATTCTTTTTGCACCTGCTGGTTTTTCTCAGTGTCTCAGGGTTTCTCACATCAAAAGACATGCTGATAGGAAAATCAGAGCTGCTAAATTGCCACTAGGGGGCACTTGTAGTGCTGATTCCAAGGACGGATAACATCAGGAAGGGCATTATGGGTAAAATCTAATAACCTAAAAAAAAGTCTAATCTCTGAGTCTAAGATCTCCCCCTGCTGTTGTGACCCTTAACGGGAATAGCCCAAAGAAGATGAAAGCAAACATTACCATGTTCCAGAAACCATCTTTTCTCTTGTCCTATGCCACAAGGTACAAGAACTGGTTTTCTTAGTTAATGGAAGAAGTCACCTTTTAACAACAACCCTAAAACAAACGTACGCAAAAATTAAATGTCAATACAATACTAATCATCTCTTTGAGAATTGGTTCCTGAGCAGGGCGACACGGCGGCTTAGTGCTTAGTATGTTCGCTTCTCCCTAACTGGGTGGAGTTCTCCCTGTGTCCTTGTGGGTTTCCTCCGGGTTCTCCGGTTTCCTCCCACAGTTCAAAAATATGGATTCAATGTGAATTGGCTGCTCTAAGTTGTCCTTATTTAGTGTGTGTTAATTTGTGCCCAGTTATTAATTAGTGCCCTGCCCTGGGTATAACCCAGCCCCCCACCACATCCCACCCAAAAAATCCTTGTGCACCAGTTCTTAGCACAGCATAGCCAGACTTTTGAAATGCCCCCATTACCTTCCTAATCTTGCACCTGCCGACTTGCGTTACCTCACCTTGAGGCCATTAAGAGTTCAAAACTCTGACCCATGTGACAGAAACTGAAGCCCATTTCAGAATAATAACTTTTACAGCAGTTTTTAGAAGCTGAGAATAATCAAAAGTGTGTTGGGTCATTTTTGTTTTTTTTAATTACAATATTTACCAAAATTCTGTCCACCCCTCCCATCATTTCTGGCATGAACGTGATTCAGGGCTAATGGTGCGCATGCATCTCAAGCGCAATGCAAATTTCCAACCAACTGCACTGATGAACTGGCTTTACAATTAGCTTTTTTCCATTTTTTGGCACACACAGGTGCTAAAGCACTCTGATTCATTACCAACACAAACACTGGAAGCTGTTGCTTTCACGAGGCTGCATTTAATAACTCAATTAGACTCCCAAGGTCAGTACATTACTAAGCAAAAATAAGCTTATTTAATTAAAGAGTACCAAAACAAAACTGAAGAGGCACTTCTAAAAAGGGAAATCTAATTTTCTTTATGAGTTTTACTGTCTAAATAATCATGCCCTCCAGGAATCCGGGATTATCCAAGAGTCGGGCCACCCAAATCCACACTGCACACACAGACAAAGCCGATTGGAACAACCCACGGCCCGGGGCTAACGTTTCAATCCTGACGCTCAGGTTCTGGTGCAATATTTTCTTTCAATACAGTTGCAAATGTCAAAAAGTTTTTGAAGGGCAAGGAGTCCCCCTCACTTTACCATCAGCAAAAAGCTGTGAGTCATAAGCATGCTGTTGCCCGGCCTGCAAAAGGACTATTAAAGAGGCTGAATATTAGTGGGATATTGGAGTTCACAGCAGGCAGCAGACGGTGGAGGTAGTCCTGCAGTGAGCCATTTAGACACTGTGCCATCAAACACACACACTCACACACACACACTCCACATTCCGTCTCCTAACCAGTGGTGATAAATTATACATATCCATAATCTAGCTGTTAAAAAGTAAAAAAGTCCAACAGCGGTGTTCCGTCTGCAGACGTTACAGAGCAACACATTAAACCTTGAGCTCAGAGGAAATAAAGCATAAGGTCCCAAAGTCCATCTCAGCTGTGAATAACAGCAATTATAGCACTGTTTATTGTCTTAAATTGAATTGAAAGAGCATTTTATACGAAAACGGGGTTATATTACGCCTCTAAATCTTTAGAAATGCTGACTGACTGATTTTGAAATGTTTGACGGTTCGGAAATCCCTTTATTGCATCAGAAACATAACCAGATTCACATGCACAAGATCTATGTTACACCACTGATGGTTCATTATAGGCTTTTTAATATAAAATCCCGAGCATGTGCAGCAAATCGGAAGCGTTCTCCATACATTAATGTATTCCGCTTGGGTCATGATGGAATTAGGTGGACCATTTTTGTAATAAGTTTCTGATATGACAAACCAGCATTTTAAATGACTGCTACACACACAGCGGAATGCATTAGTGGAGATATATTAATTGCCTTAAGAGATAACAAATCACATTTTGATCTTGCATTGCCAAGCCTGAGTGAGAAACATGAGACTATTTGTTATAATAAACATTACATTTATATTATAAAGTAGCTGGTATATTTGCAATGCATCCCTGTACGAAGATTATTACTGCATACACTGACAAGCAGATTAATACATGGGTGTGTGTGTGTGGGGGGGGGTATTTGATAAAAAAACATTTAAAAAAATGTATTTATCACATCACCAGGGACATTATAATCAGATGTGTGTACATGCAGTATTCATTCATTCATTTATTTATCCATTATCTTCTGATTAATCCTATATTTAGATCAAGGGTGGCAGGTTCCACATGCTCTTATGGGGAGAACGTTCCGGGCAATAGGCGGATACACCCAGGACAGGGTGCCAATCCATAGCTAGACACACACTTACTCACACACTATATTTAGGGGTAATTTAGAGCAGTCAATTCAGCTTGTATTCTTGTGTCCAGTTTTTGGACTGTGGGGGGGGGGGACGGACGGACAAAGAACCCATAGAGACAACTCACGCAGATATTGAAACATTGAAACCTGGATCCCCCTCCCCCTCCAACCAGAAAACAAGCACTTTGGGAATGTTACATCTGAAGCCATTACATTTACATTTGGTCATTCAGCCGACGCTTTTATCCAAAGCGACTTACAAATATGGGGTTACAACACAGGGTTAATACAACACCCCTGGAGCAATGAGGGTTATGGGCCTTGCTCAATGACCCACGTTGGTAACTTTAGTGGGCCAGGGATTTGAACCTACAACATTCAGATTGATAGCCCAACACCCCAACCACTGAGCTACCACTCCCCACTGGAACTCTATAAAGTGATAAGTAGCAGTTGAATAAAATGCATTATCATGAAGACGGTTTTACTTTAAAGGAAATTACAAGCAACTAAAGTAAATTATTGGCTGAATATTTTTGCTAATAAAGATTTAAATAATTAAAGGTTCCAAACAAGGATTCCAAATATGCTGTCTGAAAGCCTAATTAGAAGGCAGGAGAGAAGAGGCAGATGGGACCGGAAGAAAAAAAAGTTCTGGTGACATTGAAAGAGCGATCACAGTTAGTCCTTCATGGTAACCAAATTAGGGCTTTGGGCTGGCTGTGGTGAAAATTCAGGTGGTGAAAGAAAGAGGTTCTGGAAGAAGCACTGAAGTCTGTGTTCCTTTTAAGTTTTCAGTGCCTGGCATTCAAAACCACACAGTGATCGTGCTATAGTGGCTGTTTCATGATGGCATCTTACAGGTGAAAAGTGGATGTGTCCCATAACTTTTGGCAATAGTGTACATACATACATACATACCCACACATGCTGTATACCACACAATTAATTGAAGAAAGGGTTTGGTGGATGTGTGCCTCTGACCCAGATGCTGTGCCTGTACATCACTTGGACTGGTTCTGACAATATATGGAGTATTTCACCGCCAAATATTGAATCTTAAGCCCAGTGGCCTCCGTCCCATCAAGTGGCATTGGTTGCCAAGGAGCACAAACTCAATTTAATACTAATGATTACTTTATTGAAAAGCGACTGCAGACTCTAGCTATTACAAAGCTGGCCTCTGTGCCACCTCAGACAGTGGAGGAGTGCAATAAATCACAACGTTCTCCGCATAAGACTGAGATTAAAACCCTGCTGTTCAGCAGCTGATGCAAAACGCATTTACAAAAACGAACTGGTGCCACAAATGTTTTTAATTCATTATTTTCATAAAGGAGACAACATGACACTAGTTCAGCTAGGTGTGTACATTCACAAGAATGAATACACAATAAAAATGACTAATACTTTATGCTATGTCAAATTTCACAAGGGTCACGAATCTATTTTACAAGACAGTTTACCTTAATGTCACACTGCATTGTGGCAGGACGTTGAAGAACTAACGAAAACTAAAACTTACTACTAAGAGGATGAGAAGATGGTGAAGATGTTAGAGTGATGAGGATGAGGCAAGCGATATATCAAATATTTAAAAAATTTAATAAAACAATGACACACACCAATACAGGAAATAGCAGAACTAAACCGGGTATGGGTCCTAACTGATCAAACTCACAAATAAGCCAACAGGACAAAAACACAGGACCAAACAAGTGAAGACAGGCCTTAACAGGAAACTAGCCTAAACAGAGAACAAGTGGAGACAGGTCTAAACAAGAGAAAACAACCGGAGACTGGCTTAACCAGGAGATTTGGGCATACAGGATTAAACAGTACACTTGTCCTAATGAAGAAACATAATGATGGTCACTGTGAACACTGCAATAAGTTTGTGCAAACGACATGTAATCCTTCACTGTCCCAAGAACCACAAACACAGACAAGGACTACCACAGAGACTTGAACCAAATAACCTCAAGCTAAATGTAGAGGGGTTTAGGAGAAATTTGATTAAAAATAACAATGTTGTCAAAAAAGTCAAAAGCAGAAAGACTTCTGACAATTATTAAATCTTATTAGTGTATATCATGAGTAATCCTACTCTACATGATTTTTCCTATTAGCCAGTAATAATTGTACTTCTGTACTTATCTTTGTTACTGAATATTAAAGTTGGGTAGAATTTTGAAGTTGAGTCTCTATTTCAAGAAACAAAATCCCTCTAGCTTTTAAAAATTCCCTCAGAACCTCTGGGGAGATGAATATGATGCATCACATGATAGATATTTTTATATATTCCTTGCTGGTTTCTCAGGATGTCAATTTCAATGAAATAAGTCTGAAGGTGTTCAAATTGCCAATAAAGCTGGCTTTCGGATCCAACTCAGAGACAGACTTTTCCTTGTCCCTGCATTTTTATCTCCTATTCTCTCCCGTCTCATTTCCAGCAGACATAATATATAATGAGCTATACATGAGAGATGGACATCAGTTGGTTTTTGAGTTCGGTCTCCATGAGACCAATTAGCGAATGCCATTTAAATAACTACCAGCATGCTGACTGAACATAAAGCCGAATAGTTGATTACAACGAAGTGTCTTCTGTACATACCTGGGAGGAACAATCATAAAAACCAACATCACCAATGAAAATTGAAATAAATTTGTTGAATTTAAAACAGATGATTGGTGTATAGTTTTAATCACAATGATAGCTACTGCTAGTGAACCAGTTGGGGTCATTATGGGGATTTTTCAGAATAACCCATCCATAAGTGCATTACAGTACTTTACATTACATTTAATGTTAAGGTTATACAAGCAATAATTAGTTGAAAGGAAAGTAAAAAAAACATGTATTAATTACATTACACAGTATACAATCCAAGTGTTATTGCTAAAGTTGAGGGAGAAACCAGAATCAAGCGTTACATCCAAATCATTTACTGACTGAATTTATTAATTTTTTTTAATCTAGATGTAGAAAAAACGAAGTTCACCACAAACAATGGCGTCACCAGCATAGCAGTAAAAACTGCTATCACTCTTACATATGAATCCACATATCAAGCAAACACAAAAGTGACCCCAACACTGACACCTGTGTAACACAACTTTCAGTATTTAATTCCTGCGGTGCAACAGAGAAAAAGGTGGCACTCTCTTCAACAGTTCTAAGAACTAGAATGCCACCATACTGCTGCCTAAAGCTCCAAATTCTTCACCGAGATCAATCCTACTTAAAGCTTTGCTCAGATCAGAAAGTGGAAAACCGATATCAGGCTGTGACTGTAGCAGGTCTGTATGTGACTTTGCGTTGACACTGTTGTTTTCTCGGTAATCAATGTTAGACGTCCCGGGTAATTGTGATCGAGAGAGTCGGCGTGACTTTTACGCACTTCTCATGCTCTCGCCTCCGTAGGCCCCTCAGCATAATCGTGTTTTAATCAAGTTTGCAATTATTCAAAGCTTTTGTTTCTCAACTGTGACAGAAATGCAATCTATTACAGGGCTGTGTGGAGATCATAGACGGTTGGGAAAGGTGGGGAGGTTTGTGTGCAGGGTTGGCAAAGTATAAGGAACCGGGAAAACTATTTGTGCCATGGGTATCTCAGCAAGCGCATCAGTGTAAGTGGAGTAACACTGATGAAATTCATTGTGGAATAAATGCACACAATGCTCTCTCAGGCAGGAACTGGAAGGAAAGGATGATTGACAGGCAAATTGGCAGACTTTTTCGTCGGTGTCGGAGTCATCTGAGCATTCGTGCAGCTGCTACCTGAGCAATCATGTGGGTACGAAGGAAAGCAAGCAAGACAACAAGAAAAAAAAATCCTCCTAGCTAAGAATAACATGAGAAACAACTTCATCAGAAAAATATCTCCCCTCTTCAGCAAGAGCCTAAATGAGCCGCTGCCCTCGAGAGAAATAAGCATCAAGGAGTAGTTCAGAGGAGGCAACTTGGATGTCAATAAGATATTTATTTCCAATACAGGCTCCGCCAGGGGACAATAGGAATATGTTTGTGCACACAGAGTTAAATCAGAGAAAGAGAATTTACCGGCAAGCTTTTTTATTTTACAGGTCTCTTCAAATGCCCTGTTCAAATTCCATCCTCCAGCAGTACACCATGATCATGTGTTATGTTTTTAAGCATGACATTTCTAGGATTCGTTTAATGCTGTTGATTAATCTGAGTCCCGCTGACAATTAACCCCACACTGTGCCAGCTCTGCCGTGAGTCCATCATGCAATAACACAAACCAATCACGGCCGCTTATAGATCCCTGCATAATTTATTGCATTGCACAAACAATCTTTGCGGAATGTTAACAGTGCTGCACCTGCAACCGGCACAATCGATAAACATTTATACATGTTAATTATTAATTACCTCAAGTTTTAGAGTCAAGTTGATGCCAGGTCTTTAAAAACGATACCAGTTTAGAGTTTAAAATCCGATAATATTTGCTAATTTAAATTTGAATTGTAAAATTATTTTTGTGATCGTTTATGTCACATAAATTAATAGAACGTTATGATTAATTAATAGAATGTTATGAAAATGTAATACTTTTGTAGGAATCCAGTATTCATAATACCTTAGAACTTTTGTCATAAGTCTTTGTTAATGTAAATAAATGTTCATAATCAGTTATAACAATATAACATAAGGCTATATATGAAAATAAACTTTAGAATCTTTGGATTTTTAGACATTCTCACTTAATACAAGCCGATTGCACTTTACTTGCAGTATGTAATGAGCTTTTATAATCTTTTTAGACATCATGATGTAATACCATTAATGCAATTTTAATACTATTAAAGCAACCTCGACTGAAGTGCTGTACATTGTAGACAATACAAATAACACCCAAAACAACATAGAATAAGACAGAATATGAACAAAGAAAAACATAAGCATGAAATTCAAGGGCGAAGGTAAAAAAAAGTTTTAAGTCTAGAAGTAAAAGTTGTTAAGGAAGGAGCAGATCTGACCCTCAGTGGAAGATCTTTCCATAACTTTGGTGCTGCAGCTAAAAAAGGCTTGATCACCTCTCAGCTACAGACGCAAACGAGAAACGACTAACAGTAATTGGTCAGAAGATCTCCCGAGACCATGAAGCTGAGTACGGGCAGAGCTGGTCATTGATGGAGGAGGTGCAAGTCTGTGTATTGCTTTGAAAACAAATAAAAATACTTTGTAATGGAGGAGGGCTTATAAGCTTTCATTAACAGTTAGAGGAGGGAGTAATAAGGTTTTAATATCCATCCATTATCTTCCACTTTATCCTATATTCTTAGGGTTCCCCATGCCCATCCAGGAAAGAACGTTTCGGAACCCGGAGGAAACACACACGGACACGGGGAGAACATGGAAACTCCACCCAGATGAACCGGGAATCCCTAGCGCTGAGAGGCGAACGTGCTAACCACTAAGCCACCGTGCCGCCCCAGGTTTTAATATGTACCAGATAAATAAAAAAAAGTTCTAAATAGTGGGAAAAGAAATCTAATTTAAATGCTTAAAAATATAAAGTATAAATGGGCATTAAAAGAAATTGTGTGTGTGGGTCTGTCATACGAACAGAAGAGTTACAGCGTACCTTTCGTTGGACAAACTACGGAACGATTCTCATTATAGATGAATCCATCTGCTGTCTAAACATATATATCCATATCAATCAGCAGCCATTACATGCATCAATATGAGTATATATACAATAATGGACTATAATGGACTGCTACTCTGAGCATCAGCCAGTCTAAGATTCCGTTACATACTTATTTTCATAACATATGGTTAATGACGGTATACAAAGTGATATAAAATGATGTCCATCATTATGCAGATTTGCTAATCAATGAAGCAAAAATCATCATGTTATTATAAAAGGAACACATTGTGTAAAAGATAATAAAGATGATAAATCAGAAGTGCCTGGTTTCTACTGCACTTTCAAGACTGTTCTTTGGGTTTTACGCCTGACCCTGAAACGTCACCCTCTATTATATCCTACTCGCTTACACTAACGCACAGTAAACTACGACCTTGTTCTTTATCATCCCTTTATCACCCTATTTCTGTTCAGCTCCTTATCCTGAGAGCATTCCTTATCCCCTTCCTTCACCTCAGTGCTGCTGTTACGATGTTAAAATTTCAATTAGCAACATTATAAAGTCTGTACACAAACAATATCTCTTCTTCTAAGTCTTTTGAAAAAACATTAAATAAATTAAAACAGGGAGGAGAATCAAATCCCAAAAAAGGTGCAGGTTCTTAATAGACCAAGTTCTTCGTTATTTTGTTATTACATTTAGAAGAATGTTGACCCCACCCTAATTATTAAAACGTGTTTCTGATTATAATTAATGAGAACACTTTATTAATCACCTTTATGGACATTAAGGAACCTTCAAAAGCAAAATAAACAGGAATAGAGCAGAGATAATGAAGTATAGATTATAAAAGGCATAGTGGTAGCATGTTCGCTCTCAGCGCTGGGAATCCAGGTTCGATCTGCTTGGAGTTTACATGTTCTCTCTGTCCGTGTGGGTTTTCTCCTGTTTCTTCCCACAGTGCAAAAACATGTATTTAAGGTATATTGGCTGCTCTAAATTGCCCCTATATATAATGTTTCTTTAAAGACAGTTGGCTGTTTAGTTTTTTTTGCTTTTGGAAAAGCACCCGAGGCATCTAAAGGCATGTATGTGCTATCTGAATATAGTCTGAAACTGAAATGTTTGCAAATTCCTCACTCAGAGAATCTTTTTATATTGTGTGTCCCATAAGTCCTCTCATGGGCAGATTCCCAACATCTACTGTTGCTTTCCATGTCTTTATTTGATTAAGTAAATGTCCATTCCCTACTGTTTTGCTATTTCCAGAGCTCAATAACATTGTGTATTCTGTTATTTTCTATAATAACAGATAAATAAGAGAAAGGTCTGGGCGTTACCCGACACTCATATTTTAGTAAAAGCTTTTTAAAAACTGGATTAAAAGGATTACAGAATCATTATTTTATCTCCAGTCTGTTTTATCCACATGTACCCAGAAAGCTATATTTGAGGCGTGCTAATCCTACAATGCAGTGACAAAGTCACAGCGGCATTTTTTCCACTTTTCAGTGAAAGCGAGTCATTTAGGTGATACGATGTTAAATCTTCCTGTAGCAGTGTCAGCATTTCTTTTCTTACAAACCCCTTTTATTATCTGTAAAGTATCAAATATATATTCCATTACAGATATGCGGAAATCCACAGAAGAAAGTTTTGTGGTTGTTTACAAAGAGCTGGACATATTTAACCCTTTCATGAATGCATTATGACAGTGTGAAACAAAGATTTTTACAAAACAGTGTTATTCTTCTTTCAGAAAAGATAAAAACATTTGATTGTAAAATGCAATAGTTTAAAAGGTATTCATGTGTCCACTCAAGTGGACGGCATACATTTGAGTATTTAACTGTAGAAGTGTTTTATGAAATAAATAATAGCCCATTTTTAAATTTCATTATATACTGTGTGTGTGTGTGTGTATATATATATATATATATATATATATATATATATATATATATATATATATATATATATATATATATATATGTATACACACACACATACAAGGGGAAGGGAGGGAGGGGTTCCCCATGACCATCCAACGCTTGGCAGATATTCAGGACAGGGCGTCAATCCATCGCTTGGCACATTCACTTATACAGACACACAAACACACTTTATATGGGGCAATTCAAAACATTTTATTTACCTTTACACCTCCATGTTTTTGTACTATGGGAGGAACCGGAGAAAACAGAGGAAACCCACATGGACACGGGGAGAACGTAAACTTTGGATCCCCAGCAGTGAGAGGCGAACATGTTAGCCACTAAGCCACTGTGCCGCCCAATATAACAATTATTATTTCTTAAAAATAAATGAAGTACAATGTAAGCATTAATGATACCACTAATGAAAAATACCACACTATCATTTATAAATATATACTGTTCTGGCTGAACATGAACTTCAGTCCCTGTGTTCTTGTCCTGTGTGTTTGTCCTTTTTCCCCTGGCTGCAGCTCATCAGCACGCTCACTCAATCTGACTGTCTCAATCTGTCTCAACATGGGGTCTCCTCCACTATTCTGTGGGACATTCTATCACAGGCTTAGGCTGCTTTTGTGCTCTAGAACAAGTGGGATAGATATAGAGATACTAACACTGCTTATATACACAATATAACTAACACAAACAACATATATTTATATACAAACACACACATAGCAATTTTGCAGTAAAAGTACATTGGAAACACTGGAATCCCCAGCGCTGAGAGACGACCGTGCTAGCCACTAAGCCACTGTGCCACCCGATATACCAATTATTATTGTATACATCAATGTATTATTGTTAACGTTAATTGTAAACGCTATCATTTATAAATATATAATGTTCTGGCTGAGCATGAACTTCACTCCCTGTGTTCTTGTCCTTTGTGTTTGTCCTTCTTCCCTTGGTTGCAGCTCATCAGCACGCTCACTCAATCTGACTGTCTCAATCTGTCTCACATGGTGTCTCCTCCACTATTCTGTGGGACATTCTATCACAGGCTCAGGCTGCTTTTGAGCTCTAGAACAAGGGGGATAGACATGGAGATACTAACACTGCTTATATAAAGAATGAAACTAATACGAACGATACACACACACACACACACACACACACATAGCATTTTGCTGTAAAAGTACATTGTACTGGTAAACAAAAAAAAAGCATTCTAAAAAATGTATTTCCATTAAAATATGTAGTCAAGAGAAAAACAGATTAAATATAGATGAAATATCCCTACAATGCATGATGTCTACTTTAGTGTGTAAAAAGACTGCTTACAGAAAATCAATATTTGATCAACATTTCTAAAACAGTTATATTGCTTCTTAGATATTCATTTTCACTCAAACTGTATTTACCTGCAAAGCTGCTTTTTTGGGGAAGAATTTTACAGATATTCCTGAAACTGAAAGAGTCCGACAGCCATTTTCTTTTACCATGTGTTTAGATGGTTTGTTGCATTTGCAATTATTAGCCTCTTGGTGGCACTATACAGGTTCGTATAGTATAGGGACGTCCCCTTAGAAGTCTATCATGCATGTATAACAGTGAAGCACATGTCCAATGAGATTAATGACCTTAAATCTAAAATCTGATTGGCTGAGGCGTTTGTCTAGCCGCGGCATTAATGACAATACACCTCTGACCGCTTCACATTTGTATCAATGCGCGATATACATTAGTCTCCGTTTTCTAAACTGTGTTCTATAATTTGGCCACTAGATGGCAGTATTTATAGTTAATATAGTTAGAGAAACCTGTTACTCATGTTGGTGTTCGTTGTAAAAAACCGGACTAGATTACGTCGCGGAGGACCAGTTTATTAACGATTTTGCTTTTCATAAACGTTTTTATGAGTCAAATCTTGTTTTTTTTTATTATAGTGTGTTTGTAAACGTTTGTAAAATTAATAATGCACTCAAGATTGTGCATTATTGTGAATAAATCATAATATTATAAATGGTTATAACGCACCTTATTGCTATATTATTCATCTGTGCAATATAGACATATTGACATGTGGAAGGTACCAAAATATGAAAGACATGGAGATTAAGACAAAAATACATTGTGCTTCTAGAGAAAAATGAAGGCAATTTACTGCTTTTTTAACAAAAAAAATACAATACAATGCTTTCTCTAGGCCGGCCCTTTTGCTCCCCTTACTGCCCTACTCACAGAAATTTAAGATTCAGTCACTATGTTATCTTTTATCTTCACACTTTATTAGGGTGGTATATTTAGTTGTCAACCATTTGGAGTGAATTAGAAATATTACAATGCTCTTAACTTGTCTGATGTCCTTTAGAGGTACAGGACTCCTATATAAGGATGCATTATAGAACAGAAACTATAGTAAACCCCAAAACTCTGAGACACACTCCAGCATCCCCATGACCCTGATCAGAAAAACGTGAAATTGCAAAAAAAAAAATAAAAGATCGATCAAATAATATTAATCTGCTTGTAGAAATAACCAGAGCACAAAACTTGCATCACAACTTTTAAGCGGTTAGCATCGAGAGAAGAATGTGGACAAAATGACATTTAAATTTAACTGCAACAGCAATCTTTACAATCTGTACAAGCTCAACATCTTCTCCATATAGATACTTGTGATATATTACAGAAGCATTGAATTTCTCATGTTATAAATTTCCTGCTGCAGCTGTGTTCTGCGTCTTGTTTTATTGTTGCACCAGCCTCAAGGCAATATCCTTGAAAATAATCTTTAAATATTTATTGTTATAAATTTTAAGTCAGCTTCCTTCATCAATAGAATTACTGCATGGACAAAACACTTCAAACAGCTGAAGGTTGCAGTGGAGTTTGTAAATAAAGCCCTGTGAATAGGGCAGGAATTGGATCAGGAACTCAGCAGCCTCATACAAATAAAAACCTTGTTTCTATTAGATTCCCAGTCATCATAATTAGAATAACAACTTTGGTTTACCCACTGAGGCCGGTTTGGAATCATTCAATGTGGGGTAAATGGTGTAAATGAGAGAAAGGAATGAGTTTGTTCCCATTAGGCGTTTGATCATATCTTAACATTTCATTTGATATTCATCAACATCATCGCTTCAAACAAACAAAAAAAAAAAGAAACACATTATGGCATTAAATCATACACCCAATTATGAGCATTAACCCCTGAAGATCAGCTTACATTGTAAAACATTAATAATAAACATTTCAAACACATTTCCAACCAATGCATCTCAGAAATTAGGACATTCAATTAATTTCAAGTACAAAAGGTAGTACAAGGCTTAAGAGCTGACGCACTGGCACACATCCAACCCTTCAGCTGTCTCCAACCAGCTCACAGGACATTAAAAATATATAGAAGGATCCTTTTAAATGAAAGCCATGTAGTTATATTGTGTGTATGGTGCGCATTCTGCACAGTGTTTTAAACATGCAATTAAACTGCATTGCAATTATTTCGAATTGAGTTCAGCCTGTTGGTTGAACAGTCAACTGTCCCCGTTTCTCACGTGGCCCCTTGAGAAGATTAATTACCCAGAAGTCTTCCTAAAAGACCAGCTGTAAAAGCAAATAAATTACAACTTAAAGAAAACACATGTTTATCTGTGAGCATCACATTATCCAACATTTGTGCTTTCTTCACTTTTTATAATTGAAGATAGAAAAGTGCATTAAGGCGCCACTCAGCAGAGCCAAAAACATGGAAGTTTTCATAAAAATATAACAATAGTCGATTGAAAAAATATGCTTGAAAGTGCTTAAAAATGTTTACTTTCAAACACTTAAACCAACAAGAGGGTCTTTGTAAATTCTGAAGTCGTTTGTTTCTTTCTTTAGGCAATTTTGAACCAAATATTCAATTAATTTCAGAATGCACTAAAAAATCATTTCTATCCAAGCACAAATCAAACAAAGTGAAACATTTTAAATACCGGGCACGATTTATCAGGGTTTCATTAATTTTGCCACTTTTTTCATCATTCTAAATGTACCGTATAATATTTTTACAATAAAGTAAAATCAAAAATTGCCAATATAACTTAAATACATTTATAAAATTAAATACTTTCATTCCATTACCACATTTCACTTAAATAAATGACTAAAAACAGCAATTGAATTGTTTGGCAATTGATTAATAATAATAGCTTTGGGTGGCTTAGTGGTTAGCATGTTCTCCTCTCAGCACTAGTGATTCCCAGTTCGAATCCCCATCTGGGTGGAGTTTCCATGTTCTCCCCGTGTCCGCATGGGTTTCCTCCGGGTTGTCTGGTTTCCTCCCACAGTCCAAAAACATGGATCAAGTCAAATGAGTTCTCGGAATTGCCCCATATAGAGTGTGTATGTGTCTGTGTGTGTGAGTGAGTGTGTGTGTGCCCAACGATAGATTGGCGCCCTGTCCTGGGTGTATCTGCTCAGCTCCCAAAACGTTCTCCCCTGGATGGGCATGGGGAACCCCCCCGCGACCCTAATATAGGATAAAGCGGAAGATAATGGATGGATAATAGCTTTGCATAATGCACCCTAGTAGCTATTGGGGATAGGTGCCTTGCCCAAGGGCACTTCAGCCATAGTGGTGGGACTGGGACTCGAGCCTTTCGAGCCACTTGGTGGGACTGGGACTCGAGCCTTAATTGTTCCAATGATTCTTTATCATGACTGACCCTGTATCCTGTTCCTAACTATTAAGTTGATACACTTGGAAGTTGTTTTGGATAAAAGCGTCCACTAAATGATGTTATTTAATGTAATGGATGATTTCCCAAAGGGAACTCATTGTAAAGCCATTTTGTAAAGCCAGTTGCTGATTTGTGTGTGTGTGTGTGTGTGTGTGTGTGTGTGTGTTTTTACTAAATTAAATTACTAAATAAAACTAAATTACTAAATAAATCCAAATAATTTTTGTCCCTAGTAATAACTGATGGAAAAAGATCATTTAAAATATCTAAAAATAAAATAATAAAAACCCAACTTTTTCTTGAACATAGTTAAATGTCAGAAAGATGTTCTGTACTTCACTGAAGTGGAAGCTGAAATTTCTTTATAAGTGGAGTTTGAAGAGCTATAATCTTTCCCTACTTCCTACAGAACAAACAGATCAAAAGGTGGGACTTTTTCCAAAAATTAAGCGCTGCAACAAACAAGCGACATTGTTTCCATTGTATTTGTTCAGACTTTTGTACTGCAGTTAAAATAAAAGATAAAATAATATGACAAAATAATATGACTAAAGAAAATGAAACCTCTGATAAAACACAGGTATAAAAAATTTAACTGTTTGTTTAAAATGTATGCACATTCATCATGAAAACTATTTTCTTCATGTGTGTTATCGCTTTGTGGTTGCTTAGTGCTTTAGATGCTTAGTTATTGATTCCACAGCTGATGGATTAAATCCCTGCTCTGTGTCATCCCTGCAGTGTTGGACCCTTGTGCAGGACCATTAACCCTTATCTAACTACACTTCTGTTTTCCTTTGAGGTGACACCGCTTACTTATTCTCAATCCTGCCAGGACGTTGCCACGACTGCAAACAGACTGCAACCAGCATGTACACATAGCATCAGTGGATATATTTATAATATGTTAAAGAATGAACCCAAATCAAATAACTATTGCTATTTTGACATACTTGATTTTGCTTGTGATGGCACAGTGGCATTGTGGTTAGCGCATGGACCTCTCAGTGGTGTGTAACCAGGTTTGAATCTCAATCTGGGTGAAGTTTCCATGTTCTCTCCGTGTCCTCTAGGTTCTCCGGTTTCCTTCCACTGTACAAAAACATGGATTCAAGGTAAACTGGCTGCCATAAATTTATACATTATTATGCAGTATAGTTTGTGTGTGTGTGTGTGTGTGTATAAATGAGTGTGTGCCCAGCGATAGATTGGCTCCCTGTCCTGGGTGTATCTGCTCAGCACCCATGTTCTCCTCTGTATATACAGTATATCCATACACACACACACACATACACACGCACACACACACACACACACACACACACACACACACACATATATATATATATATATATATATATATATATATATATATATATATATATATATATTTATATGTGTGTGCATATATATATATATACACTAATGTAAAAATATATATATATATATTACACTATATAATTAAACAAATAAACTCGAGCTTAAAGCCTCAGTTAAATGCAAACACTCGAATATGATTAAGCTGCAAAATTTGTTTTTGTAATTAATGTTTCTGGTTCATAAATATACATCACAACGTTAGCAGAAACACAGATACCACTGGTCTTATACAACAACCGAGTGACTAATCAGAACATACACAGGCACTTCATGATGAAAACAGAGCAAACATGTAAATGAGGAAAAGACTACACAGGCAGATTTAATTTAGATAGAGCCGACATGCCTTAAAGGCTCTTTGATATAGCTCTCCCCTTTCAAGCAGGCTTGTTTGACATGCTGTTGAGTAATAGGTTACCAAAGATGTTGATGGACTTATCGCTTTCTTACACGCATTTCTCCACTGAAATGCCTTTTATTGTCTGACAGGCTCTTATGCTCTCTCTGACACACGCATACAGGAACATGTCATTATGTCATTCCATTTCTCTCTTTTTGGGTTTGTATACTGCATTCTAGAAGGCTGCTTACGTCGACAAATACACAGAACAAAGTATGGATGTGTGATGGATGGGTGGGTCTGAATGGGTCTTCTTTTGTAAAAGAAAGTCATTTTCAATACATTTTAATGCCATACAGCGAAAAACACTTAAACATTCTTCTCTGTTAACTTTTGTATTTTGAAAAATTGTGCTTGAAAAAACAATAATGATGTGTAACAACTTGCAACTTATAAGAAAGAGGAGGGTCAATTGCCATATGTTCGATAAACTACAAACCCACTAATGCAGTTTTAATGTAGTTTAGCCAGACAAATATTTTATTAAAGCAATAAGGCATGAAAGGGGGTGCGTTATTGTGAATAAATTACAGGAAACAGTTGTTGTTAGGCCTAATGGGCAGCGGACTGTTTTTGCTTTAATAAAAATAGAAAGGTTACAAAAACACTATAATAAAAAACAAGGCTTAATTCATAAATTAAATATCTAAATTATTAATAAACTAGTCTTCCATGATGTGAGCTAGTCTGGTTTTTAAAGTGAACATTGAGTGCTGAGTAACAGGATTCTGGTTTAGCGCTCACCGGGAATTGGCTCGCTGTTTATATTCATTCATTCATTATCTTTCACTTTATCCTATATTAGGGTCGCGGGGGGGTTCCCCATGCCCATCCAGGGGAGAACACTTCGGGCGCTGGGCAGATACACCCGCTGGGCAGCTGTTTATATTAATCTGCATTTCCATTTATGATAATTTAAATATAGATCATTTAAAAGAATATTATTTTTTTGCTTGCTAGCTGGAAGAGTTGGTTCCAGTTTTTTTTTTTTTTTTTTTTTTTTGGAACTCGCAAGAATGTGGTTGCAGCATCCTCATTTAGTCGAGTTAGGATGCAGCATTAAATTTCCTCAGTTCCGACATTTATAAAAAATATCTTGGCACACTGATACGAATGTGAAACAGTCAGAGGTGTGCGTTATTGTCAACAATGTCAACGCTGAATAAATGACCCAACCAAAAAGATTTAAGGACCAGAGCTACACATTAAAAAGTGTATTTAAGTGCAAAAGTGACAAAATAACCTAAGACTTTGGACAATCAGTAGTAAACTACACCACATCCGGAAGTCATTCATGGGTGTAAAATAAGGATCTCTGAACAGATCATTCCATGTTAAACTGCTATAAACTCCATTTCATATGAAAGTAAACATTACAAAAGATCGCACTACAAGCTGGAGGCAAGCAAACTACTAATGAATATAAAAATCCAGATGCACAACTGCCGAGGGCATAAATACAATAGTAGTACCGCAATCAAACAAGATCCTTAATATAGCTGGATTTTGCATTTTTTTAAAAAGAATTTTAAAAAATATGCACGTGGCTGCTGCTTCCTTGATTTTCAGAAAAGTCTTTTTTTAAATGGCATAATAAAACCAAAAAGTATAAAATTAAACTAGGAAAAGAGCAGGATGCAGGGTGACATGGTGGCTCAGTGCGTAGCCTGGGTGTAAGCCCCAGTAGGTGTGACCTGGATGCTAAATGAGGCTTTGTATGTTTTCTTTGTTTCTGTGTGAGTTTCCTTAAGGGACTTCAGTTTTTTTCCACAGTCTAAAATAGGTAAATAAGAGATAACAATACCTGTAGGTGTGAATGTATGTTAATTACTTATAGACTAGTAATTTTTAATAAAGCTATAAGATCCCGAATTTATAAATGGGACCTTATAGAGGAAAAAAAGACTGATGGTCCACTGCTTTGACACAGTTCACCTTGACTTAGTTTCAAATTTCAAACTTAATTCATGGTTCACCATACAGTGCACCTTTAGCAATGATGGTTAAGGGCCTGGGCGGCATGGTGGCTTAGTGATTAGCACGTTCACCGCCCAGTTCGGATTCCCAGTTCGGATCCCAATCTGGGTGGAGTTTCCATGTTCTCCCCGTGTCCCATGGGTTTTCTCTGGGTTTTCCGGTTTCCTCCCACAGTCCAAAAACATGGTTTAAGATCAATTGAATTCTCCAAATTGCCCCATATAGTGTGTGTTTGTGTGAGTGAGTGTGTGCCCAGCGATAGATTGACGCCCTGTCCTGGGTGTATCTGCTCAGCGCCCAAAACGTTGCCCCTTGGATGGGCATGGGGAACCCCCCAATGACCCTAGTAGAGGATAAAGTGGAAGATAATGGATGGATGGATGGATGGTTAAGGGCCTTGTTCAAGAGCCCACATTAACAGCTTTGGTGGACTTGGGATTTGAAGCACCAACCTGCAATTACTGGCCCATTACTCTAAACACTAAGCTACCATGCCACACCCAAAATAGAATAAGAAACTCGTAGCAAGAAACAAGTAGAAGTAGTAACAAGCAGAACACTATTTTAATTTCCTGTCTGGTGGTTCTACATCATAAAATGAGCACGAATATACACTGGTAAAAAAATGTCAAACTAATTTCAAAAAGAGGAAGAACAGTTGGCTTTAACAAAAGAACTTAACAACTTGGAGCCAGTGGAATTTTGATGAAATATTGATAAATGGAATAGAATTGCACCATTTAGAAGGAAAAGAATGAAAAGCCATAGACGTGATGGAGGAGTGACAATTAAACTAGTACAGTGGAACAGTACAGTTTCCAGAGCCAGCAGCCTGCCAAAGAAAAAGAGCAGAACCACGATCTAGTAGAAGATGAAAATCATTAAATAAATACAGGAGAGGCATTAAGATTGCTGAAATTGTCTACTTGTACAGGAACTCGCCGTCCATGACAAGTTCCATTGTGGCAAATAAGGAAGCAATAAAGAAGGCTGATGACGCAAAAGGCGTTAATGCACCTACTAAACAGAGACTGAAGATGATGAAAGTTATTAATTTGGATCAAAAACAGAAGTGAGAAATGTGAATGCCGTCTTGATAAATTTTAAATGTTCATTTACTATTTACATTGGTTTTTATATTCATTTATATAAAGAATATAAAATGCTGTAGGGTGGCACGGTGGCTTAGTGGTTAGCATGTTCTCCTCTCAGCACTAGGGATTCCCAGTTCGAATCCCAATCTGGGTGGAGTTTCCATGTTCTCCCCATGTGCCATGGGTTTCAGCTGGGTTCTCCTGTTTCCTCCCGCAGTCTAAAAACATGGACCAAGGTCAATTGAATTCTCCAAATCGCCCCATATAGAGTGTGTCTGTGTGAGTAAGTGTGCCAAGCAATAGATTGGCGCCCTGTCCTGGGTGTATCTGCCCAGCACCCGAAACGTTCTCCCCTGGATGGGCATGGGGAATCCCCCCGCGACCCTAGTAGAGGATAAAGCGGAAGATAATAGATGGATGAATGGATAAAATGCTGTATATATCTATATTTTTTGCTGTGTTTTCAGTATTAAACACAATATTCATTCTCTAATAAATAGGTTTTTGGTTTAAATTTGTGTCTCCAGATCTATTAATTGGATTTAAATTGATTTAAATGGAAATAGATGCCACAGTTTTCGGATTTCACCCATTGTTTGCGGACGGCGATTCCACTGTTTATAAATAAGAGGCAGATTCAGGGAAGCACGTGAGGTATGGCTCCCACTTGTGGCTTCTTTGTGTTAACTGTCTGTGTCTGCAGGGAAGGGGGAGGCTTGAGAAAGCATAAGAGAGAGAGAAAAAGAGACAGAGAGACAGATCCTTAGAGGCAGAACAAGCAAGAGCAACTGAAGTAAAAAGTCACAAATGTTAATGTTTGCATCTGAGTTTCCACATGCACGTCAAATTCATTCATTCATTCATTCATTCATTCATTCATTCATTCATTCATTCTCTCTTCATTCTATTAGGGTCATGGTGGGGTTCCCCATGCCCATCCAGGGGAGAACGTCTCGGGCGCTGGGCAGATGCACCCAGGAAGGGGTGCCAATCTATCGCTGGGCACACACTCACTCACACAGACACACTCTATATGGGGCAATTTGGAGAACTCAATTGACTTGATCCATGTTTTTGGACATGTTTTTGGACTGTGGGAGGAAACCCACACGGATACAGGGAGAACATGGAAACTCCACCCAGATTGGGATTCCAACCGGGAATCCCTAGTGCTGAGAGGCAAACTTGCTAACCACTAAGCCACTGTGCCGCCCTGCACACCAAATTACACTAGTTAAATAAAATCTATATCTGTATCAAATCCTGTCATCATTGTGTCCAAGCGTACTATAGTAGAACAAGCAGGTCAAGATGCAAAGGAAGCAAATTACAGCGAATCACAGGGAAGTGAAGAGAGCTTGTTCTCTCGTCAACCCAAACCAAATTGCACAGATCTACACTTCAAAACACTGAAACTTCACCTGAAATGCACCATAATTAAACTCACCTAAGTGGTTCAAGTGTAAAATGAATGTAAAATGAACAACATCATCCTCTTACCAGGGCAGATAAAAGCAGATAACGTGTCTGAGTGTAATACAGACGTGATGTCTGGAAGGGCAGCACGGCCGAGATGAAAGCCTTAAGCAAGGAGGTGAGGGGATCAAAGGTGGAGGATAATACTGCCATCGTATTTACAGCAGAATGCGCCAAAAGGAGCATTTATGTGGCTTCTTTCACAACCAGAAAATAACAATAAGCAGATTCGGACACCCAGCTCAGGCCAAGTGGTCAGGTAGGACATGTAGACCCAAACAGAATTACCAAAAACTTGATTCAGGCCTTCTCTAAATAGAAAATTAAATTAACTTTCATTCATTCATTCATTATCTTCTGCTTTATCCTCTATTAGGGTCACGGGGGGGTCCCCCCCCCACATCCATCCAGGGAAGAATGTCTCGGGCGCTGGGCAGTTACACCCAGGGCAAGGCACCAATCCATCACTGGGCACACTTTAAATTAACTTCTTTTTGTTAATCTCACACACTGTGGGCGGCACGGTGACGTAGTGTTTGGTGCATTCACCTCTCTCTCTCTTTCCTATCTGTGTGGAGTTTCCATGTTCTCCATGTGGGGTTTCTTCTGATTCTTTGGTTTACTCCCTACAGTCCAAAAATATGGACTCAAGGTGAATTGGCTGCTCTAAATTGCCCTATTTTGGTTGTATGTGTGTGAGCGAGAAATGAATTGGCACTCTGTTCAGAGTGTATCTGCTCTGGATGGGCATGGGAACCCCAACGAGTCCCTTGTAAAAGATTAAGTGGAATATAATAAATGAAGTTTATGGTATGGATATTAGTGTTAGGGATAATAATAGAATGTTAAAATATGAAGAGTTGAATAGCTATGAGCACAAACGATATTTTCTGTGATTGTAAAGTTATTATAAAGACATACATAATGTATTTTTATTGATCACATTTTTTATTCTTTTATTGAAGCAGAGACGTTTTAATGTCTGTGCTGGAGACAAGGCCAAAGTAGCAAAGTACTGATATTTAAAACATCTTCAGGATTCTGGTGCAGAGATATTTTAATGTAATGAACTATATTTTATTGCTAAGCTATTTATTAACCAAACATTTATAACCTGGGAAATTTCCCTAATTGAAGAATCGCAGAAATAATTAATAACTGTTTTTAAAAGTCATATTTATCTTTTAGGGGCCAAACGGTGGCTTAGTGGTTAGCACATTTGCCTTTCAGCACTAGTGATTCCCGGTTTGAATCCTCATCTGGGTGGAGGTTCCATGTTCTCCCCATGTCCGCGTGGGTTTTCTCTGGGTTTTCCGGTTTCCGCCCACAGTTCAAAAACATGGATCAAGGTCAATTGAATTCCCCAAATTGCCCCATATAGAGTGTGTCTGTGTAAGTGAGTGTGCCCAGTGATGGACTGGTGCCCTGTCCTGTGTGTATCTGCCCAGCGCCCAAGACGTTCTCCCCTGGACCATGGGGAACCCCCCCGCGACCCTAGTAGAGGATAAAGCAGAAGATAATGGATGGATGGACATTTATCTTTTAAAATCCGGTAACCAAAAATGTTTTCTTTATTGACTTTTGTTGACAGAACATGCTGTTAGACAGCCATTTAACAATTCACACTGATTTTTAATACTGATTACCGAAATACAAACGTTAATGTAACTTGATGCCTAATTATGATGAATAGAACCATTTTAGAGCAAATGCTTTGACACACGCTTAATAATAATTCACACCCCATTTTATTAATAAAAGAACTAATGGATAGTAATTTTCAAGATGGGCTTTTATGCAGTAAATGTCATGACATATAAAAACATAAAAACAATAATTTCCTTTTTAATCTTTTTAACTGTTGAACCCCATTGACTTGTGGAGGAACTACTTACATCTTCTACTAAAGGAAGCGAAATAGTAAAATCCTCTGTTGCAATTAAAGTCATGAATAAAAAAAATCCTTCATTTAGGGAAAGAACGTTTCAACTGCTGGGCAGATACACACAGGACAGGGCACCAATCTATCAATGGGCACACACTCACTCACCCAGACAAACATTATAGGGGCAATTTTGGAGGAGCCAATTCACCTTGAATCCAGAGTTTTGAACCGTGGGAAGAAACCCGGAGAACCCGACAAAAACCAGGGAAGATACAGGGAGAACATGGAAATTCCACCCTGATTGGTATTCGAACCTGGCTCCCCAGCCCTGAGAAGCAAAATACCAACCACTACGCCACAGTGTTGCCCATGTCTAAAATATGAGACAGTTAAAGTATTTAACATTATAATCGTTTGATAGATTTTAGAAACCCAAAATATTGATGATTGCTGGTTACAGATGTTCCATAAACCTCTTGGGTCCAATCTCAACACCTTTCTGCCAAATTGAACCTCAGCCCTCCTCAGCACATCCACACGAACTCAATCTCACCTCTCTAATTTTGTCTTCAAAACATGTGTGCTGTCCCATGGAAAATAATTCATAATTAACGCTTTCAAAACAATTTAGTATAATAATCACCAAACAAAGTGGTATTATGTATAAATATCCATCCATTATCTTCCGCTTTATCTTACTATGAACGTGGGGGGTTCCCCATGCCCATTCAGGGTAGAACGTTTCGGGCGCTGGGGAGATACAACCAGGACAGGGCGCCAATCTATCACTGGGCACACACTGACTCACACAGATGGACACACAAACACACTCTATACACTATACATGGGGTAATTTAGAGAATTCAATTGACCTTGATCCATGTTTTTGGACTGTGGGAGGAAACCCAGAGGAAACCCACACAGACACGGGGAGAACATGGAAACTCCACCAAGATTGGGATTCGAACCTGGAATTCCTAGCGCTGAGAGGAGAACGTGCTAACCACTCAGCCACCCTGTATAAATATCATTTTCACTAAGCTGTAAGTGTGTCATTGTGACTATGCATTGGGGCACTGTGTCTTTTTTGTATTATTTAAACACTTTTAATTTTCTTTTTAAATTGGCTAGCTAGGCTAACACAGTCCCTTAGCGCTAGCTGGCGAGCAAGCTATTCATCATTCTAAGCAAGCTGGCAGGAGGAGCGGGCAACTTCCACTTTTCAAATGCTTATTGAGATGTACAAAATCTGACTCATCAAAAAGTCTGCAGCAAATAGAAGTGTTGAATACTGAGGGGAAATATGCTGATAACGCTTTGACTATTTCGCACCTGGGTGGATGTGAGTGGCTTTAGGAAATGTAAAGTTGATGTTGCAGCCTGACGATGCATTGCATTAAAACTGTACAGACGCTGAAAGTTAATAGGAAAAGGAAAAATGTGACTGGAGATCTGATCGTCTAAAGGAGAACCCAAATAATTGCATCTAAAAACCTTTTACAAATCAGTCCAATTCCACGAGTCAGCAGTAAAGTCAATTCTACAGATACTCGTGTTCTTTTCTGATCTATTTAATCTTTGGAGAACAGAGGTTTGAGGGTGATATATGAAGAACACTGTACATTAGCAGCGCTGTGAGTAATTCCTGTAATAACAAGGCTTGCCCTTGACTAAATGAACTTATCTGGAAGGGCTATATTGCTGCGGGAGATTTGGAAGAAATGCCAAAGCAAACTTATTAAGGCTTTAAAAGGTCATGAATGGTGTTGCAGTCAGCTAAAGCTTTTTAGAAAGCAGGTGACAAAACATGTCGTCGTTTTGCACTTAAATGTTACAGCATTTCCCATTCTGGGTTTCTGAAATGCCAAAAAATGTAATTCCAAAAATAAGAACAATAAACACAAATTAAGAAAAAAAAATTACATGCATGAAATAAAAAATTATTTTTTACACAAAATTTTCAGACTTTTCAAGATTTCATTTTTTGCAGTGTGTCCATGGAGATTAAATGTAACTTTATTCGATCCTAAATATCATTTAGGATCTAACCAACTAATATATATTACAATATATACAATATATACAATATATATATATATATATATATATATATATATATAAATGATATAAACTATGGTGAATATATATTATATTATATGATATTATATTATAAAAATATACATTTGAGACATTAGAGAGATAAAAAAGCTAAGCTATGGACACGATTATACAAATGTATAGATGGTTCTCTTATTATGGTATTATAATTTCCTGCATCCAAATCTTTACATTGCATTGCATTTAGGAGTAAACTATAAAACTACTTTAAACAACAAATGAAAAAGATATAAAGCCAAAAAAACCAAGCGTAGAGAAAGCAAGAGAAAGCTGTTTATTCACCAAGAGCTAATTAAATTTATCTGCTGTGGCAAGTGAAATAATGTCCACATAATGTCTACATACCTTTGGCCCTATCGTGTAATTCTGTTAACTGAGTGGAACAAATGGCAATTTCAGTGTTTAATTAAACCTAAACTTACTGCTACTTTCTCTCCATAACAGTTTCCGTGTATAAACTTTGTGAGACAGCACATATTAATTAAAGCAGATGGTCACAGTTCCAACCATGTGATTGAGAAAGAGATCCGGTGGTTTAGTGTATGGCTTCTCTTAGCACTTTGGCTGTGATAATTAGCTGAGAAATTAATTTGGGCTTAAATCACAGGTTTTCCAATACCAGGTTAGAAGGGATATGACTGAAGCTGCTAATGATTGGTTTTAGTTCACATTGTGGTTCATTTTAAAAGCAGGTCTGGAACAACAGGGGTGCAGTCAGTACCCTCATAACTGGACACTCATGATCACTGACCAGATTTCCTGATTTAATTCCCTTTACAAAAGACACTGTAGATATTTTTTATACAGCAGACGTAATTAAAATGGAATTAAGTTGGAGGGATGTGTGGAAGTTTTACTGAAAGTCGTGTCAAAGACAAGGGCAACAGATGTTGCAAGAAAAACATAGTACCTTTTTTACTATTAATATTAATACATTTAATTAATATCTAATGTTTAGAAGGGAATATTCAGGAATGACAGTTTCTTAAATATAAATATTGATGGTTCATGTATTTGTTGGTATGTCATTGGTTGTAATGGCTTGAACCATTAACTTGAATAGCCTAAACATCTTTTAACTAACCTGGAGAAAACTGTGGTTCATCTTATTTTATCTCATCTCATTATCTTCCAGTTAATCCTCCACTATGGTTGTAGAGGGGTTCCCTATGCCCATCCTGGGGAGAATGTTTTGGGTGTTGGGCAGATATAGCCAGGGTAAGGCGCAAATCCATCTCTGGGCACACACTCACAATATAGGGGTCATTTAGAGAGGGGCAATTTAGAGCAGTCAAATTGCCTTGAATCCATGTTTTTGGACTGTGGAAGAAAACCTAAGGGAGAGAACACAGAAACTCCACCCAGATTAGGATTTGAACCTAGATTCCCAGAGCTGAGAGGTGGACATGGTAATCACTAAACCATCGCTCTGTTATGGTTAATAATTATGTTTAATTAATTATTTCAATCTCTCTCTCTCTCTCTCTCTCTCTCTCTCTCTCTCTCTCTCTCTCTAATTAATATCTAATGTTTAGAAGGGAATATTCAGGAATGACAGTTTCTTAAATATAAATATTGATGGTTCATGTATTTGTTGGTATGTCATTGGTTGTAATGGCTTGAACCATTAACTTGAATAGCCTAAACATCTTTTAACTAACCTGGAGAAAACTGTGGTTCATCTTATTTTATCTCATCTCATTATCTTCCAGTTAATCCTCCACTATGGTTGTAGAGGGGTTCCCTATGCCCATCCTGGGGAGAATGTTTTGGGTGTTGGGCAGATATAGCCAGGGTAAGGCGCAAATCCATCTCTGGGCACACACTCACAATATAGGGGTCATTTAGAGAGGGGCAATTTAGAGCAGTCAAATTGCCTTGAATCCATGTTTTTGGACTGTGGAAGAAAACCTAAGGGAGAGAACACAGAAACTCCACCCAGATTAGGATTTGAACCTAGATTCCCAGAGCTGAGAGGTGGACATGGTAATCACTAAACCATCGCTCTGTTATGGTTAATAATTATGTTTAATTAATTATTTCAATCTCTCTCTCTCTCTCTCTCTCTCTCTCTCGCTCTTTATTAGTTTACTAATTAAAACAACTTGTAAAGTTAGCGGTCTCACCACTGTCGCCTGGGCCTGCTCCCAACATTACACATAGACACTTAGGGTTTGGGCTGGAGTGGGGGTGCACGTCTCTGGGTCGGATCATGTGCCGACCTCCCCCTCCTCCCCCTTTTAATCGCACCTTAAAAAACAACAAGCATCAACAGCATATCTGGGGGTGGGGGTATGTGTGGGGGTCTTAGGCCACTCCCCCGTTTCCCGTTATGCCGCTTGGGGTGGGGGGTAGGTGAATAAGGGGCAGTCCATCTGGTGGGGGCGGGGGCGGTGGGTGGGCTGCGGGGCTTGGGGGGGTGGTGGGGGCGGGGCCGGTGTTCTGGCTTCCCTGGGCCTGTTTGGATTCTTGGGTCATTGCCCTGGGCTGTGCAGTCATTCCTCTGGCCGGGCTTGTCGCCGGGGTCTGGCGGGCGCTCGGCGGGGGGTGTCGTCTTGGCTGTTGGTGGTGCTCGGCGGTGGTCGGGGGCGGGTCCTCACCGTGGCGGGGGCTTGCCCTGCCGGTCTGGTGCAGCCCGGGCTGTGGGACGGCCTTGCGGGTTCATGGCTTTGGCCGTCCCCTCCTCTCCACCCCGGAGAGAATGGGTTTACCCTCTGGGTCCGGATGTGGGTTCCCACCAATAGGGGGCGGACGCATGTCCTGGACCCAGAGTGTGTATAGAGTGTGTATGGGGAGTATGAGTGAGTGTGGCGTATATGTTACTGTATATGTTTACTTCGAATGAGTGGAGGTGAGTATGAGGGTGGGATGGTATGAGTGCGTTTGTGTGTGAATGTTTATTTGTCAGGCTGGGGCCTGGTCTGCTCCCTCTCCTGGGTCATCTAGGGTCCGCCTAATGGTGGCCCCCACCTCCGCGTCGCATTCCCCTCCCGGGGGGGTTGTGCCCTTTGCCCTCTGGTGGGCTGGTGGCTCTCGGTTTCGGGGGCTGGGCGCCGGGGGGTGTGCTGGCTGGGCCTGGTGGCTGCCTGGTTGGGTTTGGGCCCCGTGGTCCCGGGGGGCCCTGGCTGGGGGGTGGCGCGCCTCGGGGTCCCGGGCCTCCGTGTCCATGGTCGGATCTGCTCTGGCGTGGCGGGTGCCGGCGGGGTCTGAG
>JAFMOC010000009.1:1357500-1472500 GCA_019802505.1 Corydoras sp. C115 | reverse complement strand
TCGAGGGTTCCGTAAAATAAAAAAAAAGAGAACATTTCGTCCATTAGTAGCTGGATCCATTAGTTCACCTGTGAGGCTTGCAACAATTCACTGTTAAGATGGGAAAGGTGTACATTTTACTTCAAAGTGCAGGGGGTGGTATGAAAATGTCTTTGATCCTAAATTTCTTCAAACTCATGATGCCTAGTTTTGGTTCAGAACTTTAGTTCAGAAGCCCAGCGATAGATTGACGCCCTGTCCTGGGTGTATCTGTCCAGCGCCCGAGACGTTCTCCCCTGGATGGGCAGAGGGAACCCCCCCCGTTTACAGTTACTATCATGTTATAGTACACCAAATGTAGGCAAAAAGAGACATGAATATAAAACAGAATTAAAGAAAACAAAACAAAGATTACAGCCATAGTCACTTAAAAATACAATAATAAAATTAAAATAGGCAACACCATAGCAACCACTTGGAGCGCCTTATGCCGCCACCTCCAAAGCAACTTTTATGGAAGTCATGTCCAAATTTCAAAACAAACACGTGGAACACCTTAGCAGATACCTACAAATACCCTGGCAACCAATACTGAACGCATTAATATCCACCTCTGAACCCCTAGCAACCATTATGGACTGCCTTAACAACCACTACCAAACACCTGATCAACCAATATTAAATGTTTTAGAAGTCACCTCCAAACACCAACTGTAAGAACTTGGCAGCAACCTCTAAACACCTTAGAAGCCATTACGGAAGCCTTAACAGTCACCTCAAAACACCCTAGCAATCTGTAATGGACCGTCTTATAAGCCGGCACCTCCAAAGCAACTTTTATGGAAGTCATGTCCAAATTTCAAAACAAACACGTGGAACACCTTAGCAGATACCTACAAACCCCCTGGCAACCAATGCTGAACGCATTAACAGCCACCTCCGAACCCCCTAGCAACCATTATGGACTGCCTTAACCACCACTACCAAACACCTGATCAACCAATATTAAATGTTTTAGAAGTCACCTCCAAACACCAACTGTAAGAACTTGGCAGCAACCTCTAAACACCTTAGAAGCCATTACAGAAGCCTTAACAGTCACCTCAAAACACCTTAGCAATCTGTTATGGACCGCCTTATCTGTCACCTTCAAACACCACATTAAACAATTGTATCCACCTAGAAGTGATCTCAAAACACCCTAGCAATCATTATGGATTGCCTTAACAGCCACTTCTAAACATCATAGTAGAAACCTTCTAACACCTCAGTAACAATTATGGAATGCTTTAGCAGCCAAATCCACACATCACAACCATCACTTACAAAGCATTAGCAGCCACCTTAAACACCCTAATAACATCCTTCCACAGATAACAGGACAACTACTCTTTTACATTTTATCTTCTTAAGCTCAGGGTGTTAGGACCACAATGTATATTTTGCAACCACCACAAAGTTGGTTGCTGACTGATGCCTTAGGTATATATATTTTTTCCTCTTGCTTGAGTCACCAGGCAGAGCTCGTCCCGATCTTTTGACTCAATTATAATACACCAAATTAGCAAATCGCAGCAGGCGAAAAATACGACAAAGCTCTGCCTGCCTGAAGAAAATCAAACATCCTAGTGGATGCAGTTTCTTTAGCACGCGCTTGAAGGAAATTAAACTGTTCATTTTCCGCCTTTACATGAAGAAAGGGAGCAGGAAGAAAGGCCCGTCCCCCCCACCAGGCCTGAACTCACAGGCTCGCGGATAAATTAACACCATGCACAACATTGAGAATATGCTACGAGTCGGCATTAATAGAGAATGTGGGGTTATGGGGCTGTGAAATTGGGCTGCTTTTATAAAAATGAGCCTGTTTGAGCTTATTATGACTATGAAAATTGAGCCTGTGGAAGATGCCCTCCTGCTCTCCGTGGATGCAATGTAAATGTGGCCTTTCACTGTGGATTCACTGGTAAATATTAAGGGAAAAAAACATCAATCTCTAAAAGCAAAACTGAATTAGTAAATCGTCTGGTGCAAGTGAGTGATTAGGACGAATCAGAAGATAGAGAGAGAGAGAGAGAGAGAACTTTGTCCAATGTATTTATTCCCTTCTTATTTAGTTGGCAGGTTTTTTCATACAGCTAAGCAGAGTGTGAAGGACGTATTCAAAAACCAATATGGATTTCAAATCACAAAGAGCTGCTTGCTGCTTCAACTCCATTCATGCCCACACGCCCCTTCTGTTTTGTAATCAAAAAGCTTTAGAACTGACTGAGGATCCAATGGTGTCTAGCGCATACTTACATTAGACTTGATGAAAAATTGTTTGTGGCTTTGAACCTTTTGATTAACTCTCAGATCCGAGCTGGTATTGTTCTCACACAGTAATAAACATAAGCAGTTATGTGACGACATTAAAATCAGTTATGACTTTCATCTTAACAGATGATTTTTTAGACCTCTGGAGGAATACTGGGCATGAGAAAAGAACGGAATTATACAGTAATTCAAATAAGATGTATTATAGTAATTATAAAATGTATAAGATGTGTAATAGTGTAGCGACCCACGTGTGGCCGCATTTTAGGTTGCACGTGGGTGTACGTGGGACCCGTCATTTTGTAACTCACAGCTTGGCAGGTTGCCCCGCTAATGGGAAGTTGCCCTGTGTGTTTTCCTGGGATGCGTTGCAGGGGACAGATATGAAAGGGAGAGGGTTCGCATGTCCGAGATGTTCACGTTAATAAACCCAGTTGGTAAAAATGGCATCTCGACTCCGCCACAATAGTAATAATTAATAGGGTATCCCAAATTTAGAAAATTGTTTCCGTTAATGTTTTTTTTTCCCTTTAAACTAGAATATGGTCATTTAGACTTACAAGTAGCTCAACTTGATGGTTGGGGTCAGAACACAGGGACAGCAACATCGAAGCAATGAAGGTTAAGGGCCTTGCTCAAGGACCTACATTTGTAACTTCAGTAAACATGGGATTTGAACCCTCAACCATTGGTCTGGAAGCCCAACACCCTAACTATTGAACTACCACATCCCTATTAAGTACACCGCCTAACAGAGGACTAGAAATGTAGAAAAACAGAAACTTAGTGCTTATGTGGAATCGGCTCACTGTTTATATTGATTTGTATTTCCATTTATGTTACATTATTTAAAACAATGTACTGTATATCAGGCATTGATATGAATGTGAAGCACTCAGAGGTGTGCATTATTGTCAATTCATATATATATATATATATATATATATATATATATATATATATATATATATATATATATATATATATATATATATATATATATATATATATATATATATACACATATATGTCTACTTCTGACATAAGATTTGACACAAGACAACAGTCAACAATAAGTCTGGATCTGCAGCACAAAAGTGTTGCTACGGTGTTCAACCTCTGTACAGCAGCACTGACGGTGTATATTATATTTGGTTTCAGTCCTGTCCACTAAAATCCTCCAACAACCTGTAATAAAACATATCTTTAGTTCCAAAAGATAACTGAATTAGAGCATTTTCACGCATTGGTAGCCACCATGACCCGTTCAGTACTGCACTGAACCTTGGTCACGAACCCTTGTGAATGATATTGTCCGATTTCCTCCACCATGCATCATTTATTTTCTCCCTAAACCGCAAGCATCTTACTTAATCCTCCCTCTATACTCTATTCAAGGACTGCATAGGCACGATAACACTTGGGTAAAGATAACCTTGAGAGTTGCTGAGAGAAACCGTGATGCAGAATAATCAGATCCTTGGGCTCACGGTGCCATGATTAATCAATGCTAGTCAATTCCAGAGAAACCCCCACCCATCAGAAAGAGACGCTTTTTTTCAGCCTAAATTAAGATTTTTTTTCTGCCCTGCTTCTGTTAGAACCGACGGAGCTAATACTGCTATAAAGATGATGTAATGGAAAAGCAACGCCAATGATTGCCAGCACCTTTGCATCCTTTTCACACCCAGCAAATATGCTGGTACTGTTTATTGATCTTTTTGAAAATTTGACCTTTTTAAAGAAAATCATGAAAACTAGACGACAAACACGTCTAACCGACAAAATTGCTGTAATCACTACAGCAACAGATAAACTAAAGGTGGAAAAAAACAGCACCTAATTATTATTTATTAAACATAAAGGAACATGTTCAAATAACTCAGTACAGCCTGCTGGTAAAGTTCGAGGTTGATTTTTATTAAAATATTATAATACTTATAATAATCTTTAAATTCAGTGTTCACCAATGTGCTGTAAATCAGTACGTGCAGTGAAAATTAAAGTGCTTAGAGTGTCTAAAATTGTCCTGGGTTATCATCAGGGTAACGGTTTATAATAAAGATACAGTCCTAATCCGCCGAAATGAGCTGAGCGTGATTCTGCTGAGTTTGTAAGATTCCTTCTCAAGTGTCAGTCATTTGACTTAATGCTGAATCAGCAAAACAAAGAACTAGTTAGTTCATTTTAGGCAAAGGATAAGATGAACCACAGATGAACCCTCACCTATGGTCACAAAACGACAGAAAGAATGAGGACAAGCATCTGCAATGTGTTTCCTCAGCAGAGTGGCTGGGCTTTCTTTAAGGGTTAGGACAGGGGCGTTGTTAGACCTGGGCTTTCGGGGCTATAGCCCCATATGTTTTGTCAGTAGCCCCGGATCAAATGAGAGCAGATTTCTCTGCAGATTCTCCTCCAGCAGCAGAACGATAGAGTCACCGTCAGCTGTTTGTGCTTCCAAACTCTGTGTGTGAGAGAGACAGATTTTTTTTCACCAGTATCGGAAGTAAAGTTACCGTAATAACTGTATGTTGGCTGTAAAGAGCAGCTTCTCAGCCTTCATAAACCGTCAGAATTTTTCTGAAGGCACAAACTGTCTCATCATAAAACGGATTCATGCTTTTCTGCCGAAGCTCAGGTTCGTTTATTCAAACATTTTCAGCCAAATCCATCATTTATAAGAACTGAATGTGCTCTCCACTGCTGACAGACACATTTCATATGTTATTTAATTTTATCCAATATAACTAATGAATGATCAAAGAAAATGAATGTAACAACAGTTTGAAAATGGATAAATACACTCATGAAAGGGCCATTTTTAAAGAGGACAGAGGGGCAATAAGGGATCTGGCTAAAGCCCCTGATGTTTCTAAACCCTAAAAACGCCCCTGGGTTAGGATGAAGAGCTCGGAGTTCGCCACATCAAGAGGAGCCAGCTGAGGTGTTCGGGGTGGTTCAGCCATTCCTCCTTGTTGTCTCCTTGTCTCCCTTCTTTAATCAGAAGGAGACCCTGGGGAAGACTCGGGAAAGATGGAGAGATTATATCTCTTGGTTGGCCTGGCAACACCTCAAAGAACTAAAAGAGGTAGCTGGAGATGGGGATGTCTGGGCCTCTGAGATCTCCTACAGAAAAGAGTTTGCCAAGTCATGGCTTAAAAAAAACCCAGAACCAAACTGTGCAAACATTCCAGCTTTTTATTTTGACAAGCCAGGGTGAGGTCACGACCAGACGGGATCAGGTTAATAGAATTCTTCACCAGACAATAAAGACACAGTCGTGCTGGGAAGAAAATCGATGATTTAAAGAGAGAACCAGTGATGCTGCATTGAATCTGATGCTTTAATCAAGGGAAATCAATGAACCGCACATGATATGAGCCGTGTTGGTCATGTGGCCCTACAAAGCCACAACATTTACCAATGGCTCCAGGCCATGTAAAATAAACACAGAAATCGATAGGATGAAGCCCTACTTGTCTTTGGCATCAGCTTCCGTTCCGATTTCCTTTCTCTCTGAGAAATCTGTGTCTATATGGCGATGAAGGCAGAGCAGAAACCCCAGGGTTGCTTTATACTTTATCAGGATAATAAAAAAAATACTTAAATTACAGGCACCTTAAATAAATAATTGGATTCTTTCATCTTTGAAAGATGAAGTTCCAATTCAAATAGAGCGATTTCATCTCCCCTCAGGGAAGGGATGGAGCTTAACCGATTTGAAGCTATACCATCATGGAACCATGATTTATTCCCCACTAAAATAACTTTGCAACAATGAGATATGAAGTAGCCATATCACCTTACATGAAAGGAAGCAGACACCTTTCCTCCCTTGATAGGACGACGATTTATATCGCTGACAGATTTCAGGTTGAACCACACTGTGCCTCAATTGAAAGATAGAACCAGAACTGACAAGAGACATAATGCAAGTCCTGAATCAGATGTCATTTTAATATAATAGCCACAACACGGATATATGACGTATGAAGAGTGAGTATCTAATCACCATTCACTTAATTCAAAGTTACCTACTTATTCCTACACTATAGTCAATCTGACTCTCTCTCACTTTCAGGTCCATCGTTCTCTCTCCCCACGGCATGACGACTTATAAAGACTGCATTCTGTCATCAGGCCGAGCGTCAGGTGCTTTAATTACTTCTAATTAACGTCCTGGCCCTTCCTCCCCAGCCCAACTGCGCTACAGTCACTCCATGTTTTTGTAGTATGCTCCACTCCATGTTTTTGGACTAGTTTTGCTAGTTTTTAACTTAGCATGTTGTGTATATATATTCATTCATTCATTATCTCCCGCTTTATCCTCTATTAGGGTCGCGGTGGGGTTCCCCATGCCCATCCAGGGGAGAATGTCTCGGGCGCTGGGCAGATACACCCAGGACAGGGCGCCAATCCATCTCTGGGCACACACTCACTCACACAGACACACTTTATATGGGGCAATATTGAGAATTCAATTGACTTGATCCATGTTTTATGGAATGTGGGAGGAAATATATATATATATATATATATATATATATATATATATGGCGAACCCGGAGGAAACCCACGCAGACATGGGGAGAACATGGAATATATATATATATATATATATAATTCTCCACCCCATATAGATAGGGTTCGAACCGGGAATCCCTAGCGCTGTGAGGCGAACGTGCTGGGTGTATCCTCTAAGCGCACCATGCCGCCCCCCCCGTGTGATAAAGCGGAAGATATGGATGGATATACATAAAATATAAATAAAATATATATATATATATATATTTTTTGCTATTTTTGCCTATATATAGAATTATATATAATGTCTCCGATTTGATATAAAATTCGGGATTCGAACCTGGATAATTCTTTTGTATTCCTTACATGATCGCAAAAAAGAAACCACATACTGTATAGCTGATGTCTACCTTCCGTTAGCGCCATACATTTTTGAGTTATGTATTTAAAAGCAGGAAATACTATAAACGAGGAAGAGCACTGGTTTGAGCACACACTCCAGTGCAGTATATAAGTAGAAGAACATGAATGTAAGGGCTGTAAGCAATACTAATACAGCCTGACAATTCCTTTTCAGAGTCAAGGCTGGCTGACACGCAGCCTTTACAGTTTCAGGGTCAGTGAAGTGGAAAATTAAACAAAGATGGCCATGCTGCAGATTACAAATATGATCAGGCAGGGGCTTAGCTGGGGCTTTTGCAGATGTAGGAATCCCATTCGCATCACATTCTCATCTACCCAATTGACATTTTCAATTAAATGTTTTTTACCAAGTGCATTTGGTTGCACTTTACGTAGAGGCGTGTCAAAACCAGTTTATCTATTAAAACTATAATCATTATACAGCAGCACAGCTCATGCCCCTTACTATCTGAAGACAAGTTAATATAGCATGTCATAGACATAAATATAGTTTAGCTCTTTAGCTAATTTTTCTAATAATTCCTCTATGCATAGTGTCAGCAGTCGTACTATTGTCCCAGGAGGTCAAATATATATATATATATATATTATGTATGTATGTATGTACTGTATGTACATACATACATACATAATTATGTATGTATGTATATATATATATATATATATATATATATATATATATATATATATATATATATATATATATATATATATATATATATATATAGGCGGCACGGTGGCTTAGCGGTTAGCATGTTTGCCTCTCAGCTCTAGGGATTCCCAGTTCGAATCCCCATCTGGGTGGAGTTTCCATGTTCTCCCCGTGTCTGCGTGGGTTTCCTCCGGGTTCTCCGGTTTCCTCCCACAGTCCAAAAACATGGATCAAGTCAATTGAATTCTCAAAATTGCCCCATATAGAGTGTGTCTGTGTGAGTGAGTGTGTGCCCAGCGATGGATTGGCGCCCTGTCCTGGGTGTATCTGCCCAGTGCCCGAGATGTTCTCCCCTGGATGGGCATGGGGAACCCCACTGCGACCCTAATAGAGGATAAAGCGGGAGATAATGAATGAATGAACATATATATATATATATATATATATATATATATATATATATATATATATATATATATATATATATATATATATATATATATATATATACACTGTATATATACAGTATATACATACATACATACACACACACACATACATACAAGCACAAAATATATATATTAAACCCCTCATCCCATTCGCATCACACCGTCTAACGTGCTGTCTCAACATTCACTATGCTTTTTTTTAAAGCCTGCATATGTTCATATGAAAAAGTTTGGGCACCCTCCGTCAAATCCGATGTTATTTTGACATTCAGGATGTAAAATGTGTCATTTGTAAACAAACCTATATTAATTTGGACTAGGGCACCCGTTTCTCAATTTCATAAATGGGTTCTGTATTCCTGTGTCAATCTCGTGTGGGTATTTTAGTTATTAGCTTCGCGGGTTTTTATTTTGTTTCACGTGGTGAGATGTCAAGGTATTTAGTTCCGGGGTTTCATGTCTTCCATGCGCGTCTTCGTTTTATGTTACATCATCTGTGTGTTTGGTGTTTTGAGCACCGTAAATAAATATTCCTGATTCTACCACCTAGGGTCTGCTCCCTTCTGGGTTAGAGCGCCGCGGCTCTGCATTTGCGCAGCCGAGTTTTAAATCCAGGTGGACTTGTGTGACAGACGGGCACGTTCACAATTTCATAAAGGACATGGGCATATTCAATCAAATATCGCTTAGGCCAGTTTTATTAAAATTTCTGACAAATCCATCCATCCATTATCTTCTGCTTAATCCTATGCAAGGGTCACGCGGGGTGGGGGGGGGGATTCCTATGCCCATCCAGGGGAGAACGCTTTGGTCGATGGGCATATACCCAGGCGTCAATCTATCGCTGGGCACACACTCAATCGTAGACACACACACTATATAGGAACAATTTAAAGCATCAAATTTACCATGTTTTTAATTTACCTTAAACCCAGAGGAAACCCACACGGACACAGGGAGAACATGGAAACTCCACCCAGACTGGGATTCAAACCTAGATCTCCAGCACTATGAGGCAAACATGCTAACCACTAAGCCATCATGCCACTCCTCAACCCAAAAAACATCTTTATAATGAACTAGAACCGAGATTGTAAGCCAGGAAACCACAGACACCCTCTAGAAACCTGCAGAAAAGCTTAGAAGAGTAGAACAGGATGTCTCAGAGGCACTTTGAAGGATTACACACATGATTCATGGATGTTGTAACTAACACATCTAAATCGATAACACACATTTATCATAATTAATATAAACTAAGTGACAATTTGACTTTACAGTTGATTAGAGGAAGACAGTGATGTAGAATCACTTTGCACCAGCCGGAAACACATGTAAATTAAGATCACAGAATGACTGGGAACTGATATGCAACATTCACAGTTTGCTGAGATTTGTCAAAATAGCGGATGATTCATTTTAAGACCGTTTTCTTAAAGAAATAAGAATTTAAGGGCTCTGCCTCTCAGTGATGTCGATCCAGGTTCGAATCCTGATGGATTCCATGTTTCCGTGTCCACATGGGTTCCCTTTGGGTTTCTTCCCACAGTACAAAACCATGGATTTAAGGTGAATTGGCTCCAAATTCAACTCGCATGGCACAAAAATACACTTCTACTTGCAGCACACTTGTCTGTTTTCTTTTTTCCGTAAAATAAAAACCAATTTTTTTCCCCCAAATGGATAGGAAGATGTAATTAAACGATGCCAATTTTTTTTCTTTATTCATAAAAGTGTTAATACTGTGTTAATATTCAGCAAAAGCCCGCATTGTTTTTTTCCAACAACATAATGTTATTTCATGTTTATGTTAAATAAATAACGAACATAAGAAACTGTGAACTGCTTTGGCAAAGCTATTTTTGCATAATAATTCCCCGTGCTCATCCAGGGGAGAACGTTTTGGGCGCTGGGCTGATACACCCAGGACAGGGTGCCAATCTATCACTGGTCACACACTCACTCACACAGACACACACACAGACATACTCTATATGGGGCAATTTGGAGAATTCAATTGACCTTGATCCATGTTTTTGGACTGTGCAAGGAAACCAGTGAACCCAGGGAAACCCAGGCAGACACGGGGAGAACATGGAAACTCCACCCATGTTGGGATTCGAGGCGTGCTAACCACAAAGCCACCTTGCCGCCGCATCAATTGTATAATTATGATTATTTCTTAGACAATAATCATACCATAATGCCCACCTTGTAATGATTTTGTATATTAGGTGGAGCTGATAAAATAGACATTGAGTACAAAAAGGTGTATCTAATAAAGGACCGGTGAGCATACATGCCTACAAGTTCTATTGTTGAGTTATGACTGTATTCATCCTGGGATGCTTTCAGATATGTATGAGTATGTCTTTGGGACGAGAGAGGTAGCCGCTTGCTTTAATTTGACTTTCTTGGACTCAAATGCTGCTTTTTTGACACAGTGTTTCTCACTAAACGAGAGTCTGAGGACAGCCACAGCATGGACAGCCACTTTCTGATAAATGACTCTCTTTACACAATAGAGATTTTTTTCAATTTCTTTCTGCGCCTTCACCCCACAGGTAGTGGCTTTTGTTGACGTGTGGGTACATGCTGTGGGCATCCACAGAAAAAATGAAAAAAAAAAATCTATAATTACATGAGCCACAGGCACACTCCAGACACCCATGTTAGAAGTATCCAGTACCCGTACCAGAGTACGAGCAACAAAATAATCAATGCAATACTTAAAATAAAGTTCAGCGTTAAAATGTTTGTACTTGGTGCTTCAAAATATTTTTGCATGGAACAGTAAGGTGTTTTTATTAAACTGTGTGTGTGTGGGGGGGGGGATGCTAGTGAATGGAAATCAACAGGAGTTTTTGGAATCTGAGGGATGTGTTATTCTCATCGATGCACAATGCAATGGACCTGTTCCAATGCCTTACACTGATAAAGTCCAATATCTCATTATCTATCTATTATCTTCCGCTTTATCCTCTACTAGGGTTGCGGGGGGGTTCCCCATGCCCATCCAGGGGAGAACGTTTCGGGCGCTGGGCAGATACACCCAGGACAGGGCGCTTATCTCATTATCTTCCACTTAATTCCTATGCTAGGGACCAGCGCTGAGAGGTTAACACTAAGCCACTGTGCCACCTTCCAAGAGCAGGGTGTCATCTTTACAGTTGATGACACAGTGCACAGCATGAAAATATACACAGAAGAGAATAAAAAATAAGATAATCATGCCTTTTAACCAAACACAAGGCAAATATTTGGGGCAGCATGAAAATTTTACGTAAACTAAAGGATGCAAATAGACGGGGTAGCGTCAGCCTAAAATGCCAGATGTCGCAAAATAATTTAAGTTGTTTTAATTACTTGATAATACTTTTTAATCTAATAAAATAAAACGACTGTAATACTGCTATATTGTCACAAGAAATTACAAAATGCTGGTGTAGGTGTTTTAAATGAGGACGGCACGGTGGCTTAGTGGTTAGCACATTCTCCTCTCAGCGCTAGGGATTCGAATCCCAGTCTGGGTGGAGTTTCCATGTTCTCCCCGTGTCCACGTGGGTTTTCCTCCGGGTTTCCACAGTCAAAAAACATGGATCAAGGTCAATTGAGTTCTCCAAATTGCCCCATAGATAGACTGGCAGTGCCCAGCGATAGACTGGCACCCTGTCCACCCTTACTGGCACCATGTGTATCTGCCCAGCGCCCGAAACGTTCTCCCCTGGATGGGCATGGGGAACCCTCCCTCGACCCTAGTAGAGGATAAAGTGGAAATTGATGAATGGAGGTGTTTTAAATGTTTAGGTGTATTAGCAAACATACCAACAGCCCAGTAATACAGCTAGCAACTCACACGCAATGATGCAGTGGTAAAAACAGCCGGGGTCACATGCTGCACCGTGTAAAAAAAAAAAAAAAACTCAGCATAATTACTCAATTAGTTCAAACTGCGTTTCTGATCTGTTTAGCTTTGAGGTATCACTAGCTCTCCATCTGTACCGCTGCCAGAGCACCACCACAACAACAATTACTGGATGGAACCTGGATTTACATTTACATTTAGTCATTTTCTATTGAACTAGTGGATTTGCAGTCCAGTCAGGATGCCCTGATTTAGGTTAGGTTGTTGGAAAATATTCACCTGATTATTGTACTGCATTGCATCTGTACATGGGATTCCTGCACTGTTGATGCTGGAGCTTTGGTCCTCATAAGGTTTCTCCCTTAAAAACCAACCACACCAGCGTGTATTTTCCTGCCGCTGGCGCTTCGGCTTGCTCTTTGGGGGTTCCAACAGGGAACACTGTAAAGCTGCGTTGAGACAATGTACCATTATTAAAAAGTGCTACGAATAAATAAACTTGAACTTGCGTATTAGAGGGCCAAGCACAAAGCCCAGAGGGATGCCATTGTTCGCTGTAAGTGTTGCTGACAAGCCAGACGCACAGGGTTCTACCTGAAATGAAGTCCAGGTTTCAGTTGCAGAGGGTGTTAATGCCAGGTAAAGCTGGGAGAGTAGACTTTATGAAAGGCTGAGTAGAAATCAATGAACAGCATGTTGACAAATGAGTTGCTTTTTGGGTAGATATAAGAACAAAGGAGCTTGGTGTTGACGGCATCTTCAGTTTATCAGCTGGGAGGATTTCAACTCCGTTTTATATCAGCTTCAGTGAGGGGTGTTGCATTTCCCTCGCCCGAATGAGCAATAAGGCAGTAACTTGAGCTCCGCGGGGACAGAGTTGCTAAAATTAATTGGAGAGGTGTTGATTGCTGTGCCGTCAGTGAGCGAGTGTAAACCTTGCAATGTGCACATCATACCATAATGATGTGTTTGTGTGTGTGGGGGTGTTGCAGCAGGCCAATCACGTGTTTGAGCCCTCAGTGAAATACCAATACTCCCCACTACAATTCACAACGTATGAGAAAGCTCGCTCTTTTGCATTTTCTCTCTCACCCACACAGACAGACCATCAGCCCTGAGACAAGCCTATTACCCAACTAAATTTTGAGAGTGTGAAGTGCTAACTCGGCAAAACGGACCACAGGAGAAGCACTATAAATTAACCTTAAGTTATGGAAATTACATTTAAAAACAAATCCTCATTTCACTCACAATCTCACAGTCGACTGAACAACAATCTATTGCACATCAGCAGCTTCTCTACACGGAAAGGGATTGCAGACTGACGGCTTGTTTTACTCTCCGTCTTGGGTGCATGTACAATGTGTGAACCACTAACATAAGGTACTCATGAGAACACATAGTATGGTCTTGTACAATCTCAGAAACATCATTAGGTGGTTGTACAGTTTGAAATGCATCATACGAATGTATTAATAAAATATAGGCACCAGCATAATGAGGTATTATACAATTATTTTCCACTGTGATGGGTACAAAATCCATTTTAGCAGTTCCACCAGCTGTCCATCTATTTCTACACTTCCTTTTATCCCCACCACCCCATTTTTCTTCTTATTCTTACCACTTGATTCCATTAGGAGTCACAACAGCAGAGAAGATCCATATATTGGTCCAGAGCTGGGCAATTTATTTTCTCAAGGGGCCATATGAGATCCCGGGACCTCTGTGTAGGGCATCCAGGTTCAAATAGCAATCTTTCCCAATCTCGTTTGCATGTTCTCCCCGTCAGTTTTCTCTGGGTTTTTCAGGTTCATTCCACAGTCCAAAAACATGGATTCAAGTTGAATTGGTTGCTTTCAATTGCCCCAATATGAATTGTGTTTGTGTGGGCCTAGGGACAAATGACACCCACCCCCCAGGGTGTTTTTTTTTTTTTTTTTTTCCCCAACCACTGTCACTTTGGTTAGCTTTTTAAAAGATGATGTAATAAAAAAGTTTTGGACAGTATTAATTTTGGAAACATCAAATTATATGATTAAAAAAAAAATGCCATATTTAATATTTGGTCCGTAAAGATGTATAATACATATACGTTTTTTTGCTTAGTTTACACTGTATGCCCTTTCTCTGTGTTCACTTTACCAGAAATCGTTCCTGGGACTTTCTCGCTGTTAGGTGGAAGAACTAGCGACTGCGCCATCGTGCCACTCTAACTTTAAAAGTGATGTATTTTGTCTACTGCGCATACATATTGAAGAATGTGTCCTCCACATTTAACATCTAACCCATCCATGCATTGAAACACACACTTATACACACATTGAATGACGTGAACCCATGTGCCTGGAGCGGGGGGGCAATTGGGGTCAGATACCTTGCTCAAGGGCACTTTAGCCAGAGTACTTTTGGGACCAGAGATCATACCGGGGGGCTTCAATCACCACCCAAAAAAAATCTGCTTTTTAGGGGGCTCTATCCAACATTTGGAGTGAAATCTGTACTTAAATATACTTTAAATATATATTGCGTCTATATATAAAGTGCACCTGGTACACAATAAGTGTAGAAACAAAGAAGCATACCAGATATAATCGCCATTTTCAAATAGTGTTGCATTTACTCAGAGGGGGAAAATTGATTCCCACAAAGAGGCTGACCATGAAGAACCTCTACTGTTGCAAGCTGGGGACTGAAAGATTGAAATCCGACACAGCATACGTTGGTCGAGACGTGATGACTTGATTTCCTACAATGTATCGATAGTGACCATACAAGCTGAATTAGTTACAAATGACAGCTGTTGAAGTGTGCATCTGAGGAATTTGTGATGTAATGAGTTGTTGCAAATGATGTTCAATGTTACAAATGAAAACCACATAAGGCTGGTTGGCGTTTTCTTTCAAAGCAAGACATTCGATGCCTCCAAAAAGACGAACAGGTCATTTTAACGGAAAGCATCACAGTAACAGCAGGATGCATTACAGCAAATGAAAAAGAGCAATATCATGAGAAATGAAATCAAGACAATAAAGTTCAAAGTATTTGGATGGGTGGCACGATAGCGCTGGGAATCAAGATTCGAATCCCGAACAATTTACATGTTCTCTCCTTGTCCTCGTATATTTACTTGTGGGATTTCCGGTTTCCTCTTACAGTCCAAAAAGATGGATTGCCCTTATATACTGTGTGTGAGTAAAGTAAATGTGTGCCTGGCGATAGATGGATATATAGATAGAGACTGACCATAAAGAACCTCAACTGTCGCAAGCTGGGGTCTGAAAGATTGAAATCTGACATAGCATACGTTGGGTCCTACAATGTTTTGATAGTGAGATTTCAGATAATGCACCTTCTGTATGTGTAAGTTCTTATACAGTTGTTTATCATCTACAAAAACTGTTAGTTTTTCTACATTCGTGATCAGCAGAGCCTCAGTACAAAGTCTGAATCTGTCAGATGGAGGCTCCTGTTCCGCTGACAGAATAGATTACTTGGTAAACTATTATGGCTGTAGGAGGAAAAGAAAAACAAAGTTTGAAACACTTCATGTTTTTCAACTTCCCACACAATAGTGACCGAGTCAGGTGAATGAGTTTCACCTCAAAGAACTATGGTCTTTGACTTGTACATGAAAGCAGCGTTATTCACTGTGAGAATCCACATCATAAGACTCTTGAATAATGTGAGAACCCACATCATGAGGACTCGAAAATAAAAACTTGGCATCTCTTCTGCCATGGTTCTTACCTCCTGCTCATTTCAGTTCACTAATAGAACACTAAAACACTAAACAACATTTTATTAGCAATATTTTGGCAAATAATATTTTCAGCACTAGGGTTTCCCAATTCGAATCCCAATATGGGTAGAGTTTCCATGTTCTCCCCGTGTCCGCGTGGGTTTCCTCCGGGTTTTCCGGTTTCCTCCCACAGTCCAAAAACATGGATCAAGGTCAATTGAATTCTCCAAATTGCCCCATATAGAGTGTGTCTGTGTGAGTGAGTGTGTGCCCAGCGATAGATTGGCACCCTGTCCTGGGTGTATCTGCCCAGCAGATACAAAACGTTCTCCCCTGGATGGTCATGGGGAACCCCCCGCGATCCTAATAGAGGATTTAAAAAATTGCTGATTTTAATTGAATTATAACTAAAGATAAATAGGTTTCTTATTGTCAAATTTAATACAAAATTATAATAAAGTATTAAATTTAGCGTTAAAGAGTAGAATATTTGGGTCAGTTGTAGGCTTGTGGTTAATTGAAGGTCCCAGGTTGAGTTCCTGGTCCCACCAAGTACTTTGGCTGAGTGCCCTTGGGCAAGGCACCTAACCCCAGTTACTCCGTAAGCATTGTATACCGGGCTTCCCATTGATTCACGTGTGCTCACTTTACTCAGTGTGTGTATATATGTGTGTGTTTCACTGCACGGATGGGTTAAATGTGGAGGACAAATTCCTCTGTGTGTAAGCACAACAGGTACACTGCCAAAACTAAGAAAAATAAACGCAAAATAATAATAAATCGGTAAAAATATCTGCCAATATCGGTAGTAAATTTATCTTGTTAAGATGTCCTTAAATAACTGGTCTAAAATCAAATAGAACAACACAGCCTTGTGCAACCATGGACCTCTGGCTACCTTATCTCTTGCACAAATGGATATTAGAAATGCATAAATGTGGCGCTTCAACAAAATTAATGGCGTATCAATAAAAGTTTAGTAGCGCTTTACTGTGTGTATAAGCCTCACTTATTTTAATAGGCTGTTTACATTACTGATGTGATATATTTAGCGACAGTATACCAGTTGTTTCAGACCAGAGCTGGGTAATTTATTTTCTAAAGGGGCCACATGAGAACCCGGGCCCACTGTGTGATGAGCTGAATATTACAGCCTGCATGCAATACAACTGCATTCATTTAAATTTAACAATAACTGTTTTTAAATTATCCTTACATTAAATATAAGTCCGGGGCACCATGGTGGCATAGTGGTTAGTACGTCTGCCTCTCAGTGCTGGGAATCCAAGTTCAAATAGCAATCGTTCCCAATCTGAAGTTTGCATGTTCTCCCCGTTTTCTCCGGGTTATCCAAGTTCCTTCCACAGTCACAAAACATGGATTCAGGATGAATTGGTTGCTTTAAATTGCCCCAATCTGAGTTATCCCTCATATAGTGTTTATACTGTATACTGTATGTAGTCCCTGTAGTGCCTAGGGACAAATGACCTCCCACCCAAAAAAAATTCTAGGGTGTTTTTATTAACCACTGTCACTTTGGCTAGCTTTTTAGAAGATAAGGTAATAATAAAAAAAAGTTTTGCACAGTATTAGTTTTGGAAACAGGGGCGGCATGGTGGCTTAGTGGTTTGCATGTTCTCCTCTCAGCGCTAGGTGTTCCCGGTTTGAATCCCAATCTGGGTGGAGTTTCCATGTTCTTCCCGTGTCCGTGTGGGTTTCCTCCAGGTTCTCCGGTTTCCTCCCACAGTCAAAAACATGGATCACGGTCAATTGAATTCTCCAAATTACCCCAGATAAAAGTGTGTTTGTGTGAGTGAGTGTGTGCCCAGCGAAAGATTGGCGCCCTGTCCTGGGTGTATCTGCACAGCGCCCGAAACGTTCTCCCCTGGATGGGCATGGGGAACTTCACCACGACCCTAATAGAGGATAAAGCGGAAGATAATGGATGGATGAATGGATAGTTTTGGAAACATCAAATTATACGATTTAAAACAAATTATAATTAAATGCCATATTTAATATTTGATCCCTAAAGATGATTTATTGACATGCACAAAATATACAAATGATGTTACTCTACATATTTTGCCACAACTGCTGAAAGGTTCTAATATACTAGAATAAACTATAATATAATAATATACTAGAATAAGTGTAATTGTTGTAATTGCTGGTAACTAAAGGGCTAGCTTTATTTACATTAAAAAAAGTGCTGAGCATTTTTCTTACAAAATGATTATTTTTCCCACGTTGCAGCTCATGGGGCCATATTAACACTGCATTACATGAATGCAACACAAATCCTAAACCAAAAGACTTGCTACCTGAATCGTAATGAACAGTGTGTCGAACTCACTCACAGTTAATCATAACCAGCTATCTGCAATGCACAGCCTCAGAGACAATCAGAACGCCTTCAAAGGCTACCCATTCTCCTGACTGTCTCGGAGCTCCATCATTCATTGATTTTTTGCCCTTTTGATGCAATTTTAAAGGCAAGTGGAGCTCAGCACAGTAGCAGGCTACACACCAGGACCACGAGCCACATACACGAAACAAATGAGGAGCCTATTTTATGCAAATATTCCATGCAATTTTCTCTTTGTGCAATCCGATCTTATAAACTCCCATCCATCTGTCCATCCATCCATCCATCCGTCCATCCTTCAAGCTATCTGATGTGGATTCTATCAGCAAACGTTTGAATACATTAGTTTTGCTTCCTATTTCTTCAGAGGCTGAATCATTGAAAATGCATTGGGTTCGAATGAGTCTACCTTTGCATGGCCATATTACCCCTGTGAAATAAATGGCTCTTTGAAAATGTATGCACACACGCGGATGAGTTAGAGAAAGGATATTTAAAAGTGAAATGCTGCGAGGAATTAATTTCAGCTGTAACCGATCTGTCATACAAGCTGAATTAGTTACAAATGACAGCTGTGGAAGTGTGCATCTGAGGGATTTGTGATGTAATGAGTTGTTGCAAATGATGATGAAATGCAAAGTGATTCAATGTTACAAATGAAAACCACATAAGACTGGTTGGCGTTTTCTTTCAAAGCAAGGCATTCGATGCCTCCAAAAAGACGTACAGGGCATTTTAACTGAAAGCATCACAGAAACAGCAGGAAAGCATTACAGCAAATGAAAAAGAGCAATATCATGAGAAATGAAATCAAGAAAATAAAGTTCAAAGTATTTGGATGGCGCTGGGAATCCAGATTCGAATCCCGATCTGAGCTTCCATGTCCTCTCCGTGTCCTCGTATGTTTACTTGTGGGTTTTCTGGTTTCCCCTTACAGTCTAAAAACATGTAAATCCATGTAAATTGGCTGCTCTAAATTGCCCTTATATACTGTGTGTGAGTAAGTTAAGTGAGTGCCCGGCGATAGATTGGCACCCTGTCCTGGGTGTATCTACCTTTCACCTGAAATGTTCTCCCCCGGATGGGCATAGGGAACCCCCTCTTCCCCTGCGACAATAGCATAGGATTAAGTGGAAGATAATAAAATTTAAAAAAATGTCATTAAACTGTAGATTTTTTAAAATAATAATTAATAAATAAGTACAGAGGGCGGCACAGTGGTTTAGTGGTTAGTGTGTCCTCCCCTCAGCACTTGGGATTCGGGTTTCGAATCCCAATCTGGTGGAGTTTCCATGTTCTCCCTGTGTCCGCGTTCCATGTTCTCCCTGTAACCCGGAGGGTTTCCTCCGGGTTATCCAGTTTCCTCCCACAGTCCAAAAACATGGCTCAAGGTCAATTGAATTCTCCAAATTGCCCCATATAGAGTGTGTTTGTGTGTGTGAGTGAGTGTGTGCCCAGTGATAGATTGGTGATAGATTGGATAGATTGGGTGTATCTGCCCAGCGCCCAAAACATTCTCCCCTGGATGGACATGGGGAACCCCCCCCTTCCCCCGTGACCCTAGCAGTGGATAAAGTGGAAGATAATGGATGGATAGAGGCATATATGAAAATTGGGGAAAACAATACAAAAGAAAAGATTTTTACTTCTTTACTTATCCAAGAAAACAAATAAAATCCAAAAGCCATGAGCCATGTTTTTTAAGCTTTATATATGTGTAAATAAAGGATTATGAATTACGGATTTATGTAAAGTTTTACCAAAAAATTTTTTTGTGGCTTTTCATCAAATATAATTGTTTTCAGACTGAGATCTTAAGATTTTCAACTTGAAAACAAATACAGACAACAAGAGAAAGTAAGGGGGGAGGGGGGAGCGAGAGAGTGAGATAGCATGTGATGGACAGGCAGAACCAGTGGGTGAAAGAGTTGTATTAGTCTTTTTCTCAATGGCATTGAAAAGGATCACAGAATAGGTTAGTGCTCCAGATCAAAGTGGTACTGATGCTGATCAGGACCCCATGGCCTCTGCCTACTCAAGCCTACCGAGTAAAAAGGCATTCGTTTCGCTGCTTCTGAGTAAGCACAGCACAGAGAGGAGGGATATGGAGGACAGACAGCGTCTCCGTTTGAATGTTTCCTTTTGTTCTTATCTGTAAGCTGTGCTACCGACTCAGCATGCCGTACCCACATCAAAATCTGCATCCTGCCTCCAAATTCTGCTGCGTGTAAGACACTCCCAATGAGAGTTACTTTGACTCATGAATTGGTAAACAGCCAGACGCCGTGCTTTTCAAGCAAAGCCATTTCTGCTTTTGAGATAGTCCTGTCTGAGGAAGAAAAATCCTGGTGTGTTTTGTCCTAAATCAATAGGTTGAGCAAAAAAAAAACCAAAAAAAAAAAAAAAAAAACATGTGCCATGTCCATTCATAGCCGTTGAACAAAGAGTGCAAACTGGCCATGTTCTGAGTGGTAGCCCTTCATTCACAGCTGTGCTACCTAATAATGGACATCTGCTTTCCTCTGCACCGATTACACAGTTGCATGAGCAGCAGATTGGAAATGATGCTGTTGTAGGTTTTACATGGTTTATATAGTGCGGGCACACACACACACACACACACACACACACACACACACACACATATATATATATATATATATATATATATATATATATATAGGGCGGCACAGTGGCTTAGTGGTTAGCACGTTCGTCTCTCAGCACTAGGGATTCCCGGTTCGAATCCCCATCTGGGTGGAGTTTCTATGTTCTCCCCGTGTCTGCGTGGGTTTCCTCCGGGTTCTCCGGTTTCCTCCCACAGTCCAAAAACATGGAACAAGTCAATTGAGTTCTCCAAATTGCCCCATATAGAGTGTGTATGCGTGCGTGTCTGTGTGAGTGAGTGTGTGCCCAGCGATAGATTGGCGCCCTGTCCTGGGTGTATCTGCCCAGTGCCCGAGACGTTCTCCCCTGGATGGGCATGGGGAACCCCACCGCGACCCTAATAGAGGATAAAGCGGGAGATAATGGATGGATGGATGGATATATATATATATATATATATATACACACACACACACATATATATATACTGTATATATATATATATATACATACATACATACAGTAACAATCAAAAGTTTGGACACGCTCTCATCTCGCTCTTTGTCGATTTCCTCCACTTACCATATAGACGGATTTTGTAGTTTTACAATTCCAGACTGTAGTCCATCTGTGTTCTTTGTTTGTGTTAGTCTCCTGTTGGTTCTCTGTTCTCATCACAGAACAGGTATTATTTGGGTGGTAGATTGTTTATTGTCAGTTCTGCAGTGACACTGATGCAGTGAGAGGGTTTTAGTGCAAAAGTGTTGCTGTAGTTTCATTTAAACACCTCACTGACAATGCTGGAATAGGAATAATGCACCAATGGAATAACAAGTGCTCTGTGGTGTGTCTTAACCATTAGAACAGAGAAAAGGGGAGGTGCACAGTATGTACTGCAGTCCACAAACAGATGGACTACAGTCTGGAATTGTAGAACTACAAAGTCCATCTTTACAATAAGTGGAACTGAGAACATGGACATAAAGTGGAACCTATAACCTAGAGATCTCAGAGTGAACCCATTCAGAATCAGAATACTTTATTAATCCCTGGGGGGAAATTGCAGACACAGGGAGGACATGCTGACATGACCTTTGCTTACCCTAACTGAGAATTGGACCCAGATGGAGGCGCTAATTGCTGCACCACTGTGCCCCTCACCCACCTGTCAGACAACACTACACCACCTCATATTTGGCCATTTTAGCCGCTGTGTCACTCGAGCATTGAAAGCCAAACTTCCCATAATCAAGTCCTGATCCTGTTTACATTTCATCTTCCAGATAACTTCTCATGACATGAAATTCTTCCTTTCGAAAGGTTTTCAGAGCCGTGATTGAGGGATTTTATCATCGTCATCATTCTCGTACAGCAATCTTTGCATCTTTGCTGCACTGCTGCAATAACAGTACTGTACATCGCTCATATAGGTCGATACTGATACATTTTTATGTTCCTTTGCTATAAAACCATTAAGAGGAAGCTATTAAACCACTTAATCATTAGATCCATGAATGGTATACTTTTCACCCCGGCTTTATCATCATCGTATATTGTGAGCATCAAGTAACCATCTGTTTCAAAGCACTAAAACTGTCGGCTACAGGCAGAAGAGGAACTGCATAAAGCTAGCTTGAAGCAAAGAAATGAGGAGCCTCATCCCTGCTAATTAAAAAGCTGTAGGCTGAATAAAATAAGGCTGGACACAACACAAGAGAGGAGGCATTATTAAATCATAGCCTATGGCATCAACGGGGTAATTTTGAAAAGACCTTTTAAATTGTTACCCATGTCTCGCAGCATGGGGAAAGGTTTTAAAAGTAACCAATATAAAAATTTCATTATGGTTTCATGTTATTTGGATCTTAGACCAACATTTTAGCACTGTGCTGAAGGAGAGCTTGGATGTAACCCACTGAGAGAAGCCGAGCTGCACACGGGGTTAGGAATACATTATGCTAATCGCCCCACAGTGGCATGTTAGCGATAGAGATTTTGCCCTAATTTCGGACCGAATTTACTCTGGTGATTTAACAGGGATGAATTCAATCTCTTTCTCTCACACATGACACCGTTCAGTCTTTGTCTTTCACGGTCTGAACATGGGCGTGATAGCTCAACGGTTTAGTACTCCTCTCTCTCCATTGGCTCCCATTCAGAAAGAGGCACTGACGCTGGCCAACAGGACTTTACCTTCATTTATTCGGGGTGTATTTGCAAAATACACCCCGACTCGTTCACTTCGCTCAACCTCACCGTGGTGCTAATTCTCACTCCATATTGTTCACCACTGCTGAAGGGTGAAGGAACGACCTTCCCATGAAAAATGTTGGATTAGATATTGAAAAGTTTGATAATTCTACAGCGTAGCTGTTTCCTCCATAACTACAGACTCATGATGTTTTCTACATTTACATTTACATTTGGTCATTTAGCAGACCCAAAGCGACTTACAAGGTGAGCACAGGGTTAATCACAACATCCCTGGAGCAATGAGGGTTAAGGGTCTTGCTCAAGGACCCACACTGGTAATTTCAGTGGACCTGGGATTTGAACCCCCAACCTTCAGATTGATGGCCAATGCCCTAACCACTGAGCTACCGCACCCTCTTTTCTCATTTGTAAGTTGATTTGGATAAAAGCATCTGCTAAACTGACTAAATGTAAATGTAATGTATTGTGTGCGGGAGTTCAAACACCAGGTTTACTAAGGTTTCCAATGTGAGTATCTGGGTGTATCTGCCCAGTGCCTGAAACGTTCTCCCCTGGATGGACATTGGAAACCCCCCCCCCCCCCCACGACCCTACTAGAGGATAAAGCGGAAGATAACGGGTGGATGGATGGATAGTCAGCAAATCCAATTTCAGTGGTTTGGAAGACATCGATGAAAGGTTTCAGCAATAAATGATATGCGAGGTTTAGATCGCAGGCTGTTCTGAGTGGCACGATGATGAAATCCCGTCTCGCTCTTGGAAGCGCAGTCGTTTCACTGCAGTTAAATCACTTTTGATGTGCTGTTAATGCAAATACAAAAAGGGCACTTGCATCCTGCCATTCTCTGTTTTTGATCCCTAAAAACACCTAAATAAATATAGAATTGCACATGGCACATTCTGTTCTTTCGCAGCTTGCTCACACCTTCGTCACCCGATGTTCGGTTCCCTTTTTTAAGTTTGCTTTCCGAGCGGAGTCGAGCGCATGCTCACTTTGTTTTTCATCACAGCAAACATTCAGTTATCGCGGGTGATTTTTCTTCCTTTTCCTGCTTGTCACAGTGCTTCCATTTCTCTCGCTTGAAAGTGATGGCTTCACATCCACCACGGTGCACCTGAGAAATACTGAATGCACATTACCACAACCCAGGGAATAGTCCACACACAAAGTTGCCTTGCTTTTCCTGGAAAACTTTTAATATTTGCCTGCTGGTTTGCTGCATTCAGCCGCTACAGCGATATGTTGCCATGAGGCAACAGCATGGGAGGCGCGAGGTTATGAGCTGTAATAACAGCACAACATGTGTACAGCATCATACAGGCACAAGTCTGATTATGTTAGTAAGCCACACGGCGTGATAACACATTATTTGCAGCAGTGGCTATTAATGTTGGGGCAGTGACACTAAACCATGTACTGAAGGACAACAAGCAAAATGTGTACATACAACACTTCGCTAACAATTTTTATGAAGCCGATATTCATAATGCATAAAGATATATAACCATGTTGTAAACATTTGTTAATGTACATAGATATTTATATAATATAAATATATCCATCAACCATTTTCTTCTGCTTTATCCTATATTAGGGTCACGGGGGGGTTTCCCATGCCCATCCAGGGGAGAACGTTTCGGGCGCTGGGCAGATACACCCAGGACAGGGCGCCAAACTATCGCTGGGCACACACTCATTCTCTCACACAGACATACACATTCTATATGGGGCAATTTGGAGAACTCAATTGACTTCATACATGTTTTTGGACTGTGGGAGGAAACCGGAGAACCTGGAGGAGAACGGGGAGAACATGGAAACATGGAAAGATGGGGATTCGAACCAGGAATCCCTAGTGCTGAGAGGCGGACATGTTAACCACTAAGCCACTGTGCCGCCCCTATGAATATATTATATAAATTAATATTTATAATCCAAATTACCCCGTATAGAGTGTATCTGCCCAGCACCCAAGACGTTCTCCCCTGGATGGGCATGGGGAACACCCACGCGACCCTAATAGAGGATAAAGCGGAAGACAATGGATGGATATATATATATATATATATATATATATAACTGTATTGATCCTGGGTTAATCACTATCAGAGCCATAATGAAACACCTACACTACTGTCATCAGCACTATGATGGCTCATTATCCTCCATGTAGTATTTTCTTGTGTGAGCGTTTATGCCCGTGCGTGCGGGTGTGTGTGTGCGCGTGTGTGATGGAGAGTGTGCGTGTTCAGAAAACAAATTTTCTGAAGCAGTCATACAGCAGACACTGTCTACCGCTGGTATATGCTGAGTTTATTATCATATCTACACACAGTCTCTCATCTTTGACTATTTTCCTCAGTGAGCAAATGCCGAAGGGGTGTAAATGTTTGCACACTATTGCGAGTGTTTGAATATCAAGCGGCGGTATGGTCTGATTGCGGGCTTTGCAGGTGCAGTTAGTATTGTCTGATGTATAGAAGGCAGAATTCGGGATTCCCCCCTTAAATATTTAAGATCAATTGCTCTCATCATTTGAGGAATGGTGGTTAAGTGGTTAGCCTGTCCATCTCTCAGTGCTGGGGATCCAGTTTTGTAACAGGGTGGAGTTTGCATGTTCTCCCCATGTCCAGTGGACCTTCTCTGGGATTCCCCCAGTCTCCCACAGACATGCATTCAGGGTAAATTGGCTGCCCCAAATAAATTTGCCCCAAAGTCCTGACCTGAATCCGATTGATAGGCTGTGGCATGACCTTAAAAAGGCCGTTCATGCTCGAGAACCCCCCAATGTGGCTGAATTACAACATTTCTGCAAAGATAAGTGGGCCAAATTTCCTCCACAACGCTGTAAGACTCATTGCAAGTTATTGTAAACGCTTGGTGCTAAGGGTGCCCCAACCAGCTATTAGGTTCAGGGGGCAATCTTTTTTTCACACAGGGCCATGTAGGTTTGGATTTTTCCCCCTTAATAATAACCACCTTTATTTAAAAATAGCATTTTGTGTTTACCTGTGTTGTCTTAAATTAGTTTGTTGTTCCGAAACATTTAAGTGTGACAAACATGCAAAAAAGCAGGAAATCAGGAAGGGGGCCAACACTTTTCACACCACTGTATAGTGTGTGTGCCCAGTGATAGAGTGGCGCTCTGTCCTAGGTGTCCAAAATGCTGCCCAGTGCCCAAAACGTTCTCCTCAGGATGAGCCTAGTATAGGATTAAGCGAAAGTTAATGGATGGATGGATTTGCTCTTATGCCCAAGTGCTCGAACTGATGGATATATATCTCCATCAGTGATGAGGTCTGAATCACTAAAAGCCAACGTTCTATGTCAGAGGGTTATGTCTTTCTCTCTCCAGATGTCTCTGCACAGCTTGGGAAGTAGCTTAGGTCTGTGTCGTTATCCAATCCCTACACTTGGTCATAACTACACTAATTCAAGTAGATGATCAATACTAATTGGTCTCTTTGGAAGGCATAACAGTGGGAAGGGGATGAGCTAGCAGCCGCAGCGCGCTAATGAAGAATTCATGCCGTGTGGCTTTGTGGGGAAAGGTCAGCTGTTAGCGCTGGCGTCTGCTCTCCCTCTTGTCCATTATCTCTGCCCATGTCCATGCTGTTCCCCCTCCTTCTCTGTCTGTCTCTCCCTTACTCTTTTCTCAGTGTCTCATAAATTCTTCATACCTCCTTTTCCCCAAATAGCTTCGCAGAAAGCTGGGGCCTTGAATGGATGATGGTCATAAACGATTGACTTGTGGAAAGACAAAGAGGATGGAGGTGGTGGTGCTGGGGGGTGATTCTGGATTATGTGCTATGTGGTAGTGTGCTGTGTCATCTGAAGTAAGCAGCATGAAAACAGCATTACAGGTACATATGTAATTGAGGGTATTTAAAATGTACCATGCCGCAAACTACCTATGTATAAAAATACGAGAAATAAACTGTTCATGAATCGCTGCTATATTCAAATTTTAAATATTTATTTTATTAGTATTTATTTTTTTCTAACATAATCTTTAAATTTAAAATTCTACTTGGGTAAACTGGGCCCATGAAAAATGCAATTTTGTTTATATTTCATGTACCACATGTTATGTGACAATAAAGTCTCCTTGGAATCCTTGTGAAATTATCTTCCAATATAGTGAGTAAATTTAACTTAAGATTTCTTTTTTTTTTCCATTGCAGCAGCTCTGAAGAGTCAACATGGAAGTGAGGAGTCTTAGAACAAGTTAAACAGATCAGCAGATTAAGAACAGCCAACATGCTCATTTCATTATCTTCTGCTTAATCCTCTACTAGGGTCATGTGGAGGGGGGGGGATTTCCCATGCCCATCCAGTCAGGGGAGAACGTTTCGGACACTGGGCAGGACAGGGCGCCAACCCATCATCGGGCACACACTAACTGACACAAAGTATTTAGAGCAGTCAAATCATCCATCCATCCATTATCTTCTGCATTATCCTCTAGGGTCGTGGGGGGGATCCCCATGCCCATCCAGGGGAGAACGTTTCAGACGCTGGGCAGGACAGGGTGCTAACCCATCAGCGGGCACACACTAACTGACACAAAGTATTTAGAGCAGTCAAATCATCCATCCATCCATTATCTTCCTCATTATACTCTAGGGTCGTGGGGGGGTTCCCCATGCCCATCCAGGGAAGAACGTTTCAAGCGCTGGGCGCAGATACACCCAGGACAGGGCACCAATCCATCACTGGACACACACTTACTTACAAAGACACACACAAACACACTCTATATGGGGCAATTTGGAGAATTCAATTGACCTTGATCCATGTTTTTGGACTGTGGGAGGAAACCGGAGAACCCGGAGGAAACCCACACGGACACGGGGAGAATATGGAAACTTCTCCGCTGAGAGGAGAACATGCTAACCACTTAGCTACCGTGTTGCCCGCAGTCAATTCACCTTTTGTTTTCGGACTGTGGGAGAAAACCAGAGAACCCGGAAAAAACCCACAGATATGGGGAGAACATAGAAATTCCACCCAGAATAAGATTTGAACCCCAGCGCTGAGAGTCATACATGCTAAACACCATTTCACAGTGCTGACTGACAGTGCAATGATTTTTAATTGAATTTACTTATATCATCTCCTCATATCTTCCACTCAGTCCTCTACTACGGTTATGGAGGGGGTTCCCCACACCCATCCAGGGGAGAACGTTTTGGGTGCTGGGCACGGCAGGGTGCAAATCCATCACTGTACACACACTTATTCACAGACTGTATAATGGCAATTTAGATAAGGGCAGTTTACATTAAATCCATGTTTTTCATCTGTGGGTGGAAACCGGAGAACCTGGAGAACCTGGAGAACATGGAAACTTCATCCAGATTGAGATTCAAACCTGGATCCTCATAAGAGAGAGGCGAACAGGTTAACCTCTGTGCCACCCTGACATCTGAATTTGGTTATGGAGAACCAAAAAGTTGAGTGTTGTGGTGGGAGGCCTACATTATACATAGAACATATTACATTATTTTGTGCTGGCTGTCATTTAAACAGTCCGGTTCACTACTCAGACGGACATTCTGGGTGCCAATCCATCACACACTTATTTACAGACTGTATAATGGCAATTTAGATAAGGGCAATTTATATTAAATCAATGTTTTTGATCTGGGGTTGGAAACCGGAGAACCTGGAGAACATGGAATCTCCATCCAGATTGGGATTCGAACCTGGATCCTCATCAGAGAGAGGCAAACAGGTTAACCTCTGTGCCGCCCTGACTTCTGAATTTGGTCATGCAGAACTAAAAAGTTGAGTGTTATGGTGGGAGGCCTACATTATACATAGAACACATTGCATTGTTTTGTGCTGGGTGTCATTTAAACAGTCCGGTTCACTACTCACACTGACGTTCTGTAAGAACATCATAACATTATACTAAATCGGTTTCTAAATGTGTTTTACACAGCCTTGATGTTCTTTATATTAAAAGGGCTGTTGATCTTCTCAATTTTTTTTTTCACTTTATCGTGACTTTTTAAAAAAAAAATTTTAATGTATGTGCCCTTTGCTCAGTCTCTCCATCTCATTTCCTTTTCTCTGCTTCATTTTCCTCATGCCACCTTCATTTCTTCTTTCTCTTCTGCTCTCTCCATTCCTATAGCCTGGGGCTGAGAGCACCAGCATGGCTGAAGGAAGATTTCTGATTAGCTTTCACTTGTTCGCCCAGAAAGAAGCAAAATAATGAAAACACCATAATATAATTTCCTCCAAACACCATTTATAAGAAATATGAAGGGATTCGACATCCCTGCGCTCACGCTGTTGGGAAATGATCTTCTGCTGTGTGAAGAGAACACACACTAGGTATCTTCATTATGTTCTTTAACATGGTCAGGGTTGCAATAAGCCTGCACCAGGAACATTCGGCCTACGGCGGGTTGATGTGACGAGATGCTGTTCACATTAACTCGCTTAGATTTCAGCAACATTACTTGAAACCAGACTAAATTATGTAGCTATATGGTTATTTTGCTATTTTTCTATTACTTCATATGTAATATAATTGGAAAATCCAACATTGACATTATTGCTGTGAATCCAAGACACTGAAGAAAAAAATATATTTAAAATAAAAACACAGTGGGCGGCAAGGTGGCTTAGTGGTTAGCATGTTCGCGTCCCAGTGCTACGGATTCCCGGTTTGAATCCCCATCTGGGTGGAGTTGCCATGTTCTCCCCGTGTCCGCGTGGGTTTCCTCCGGGTTCTCCGGTTTCCTCCCACAGTCCAAAAACATGGATCAAGTCAAATGAGTTCTCCAAATTGCCCCATATAGAGTGTGTATGTGTGCAAGTGTGTGCCCAGCGATGGATTGGAGCCCTGTCCTGAGTGTGTCTGCCCAGTGTCCGAAACGTTCTCCCCTGGATGGGCATGGGGAACCCCCCCCGCGACCCTAGTGTAGGATAAAGCCGAAGATAATGGATGGATAAAAACACAGTAATAAAAAGCAAATTTCTATAAACAGGGCATAAAAAAAGAATCCTCAAGACAAACAAGACAGCTAAAATAAACCTGTATCGACTGAATCCTATCCTCCGAGTTCAGGATCCTGGACAGAGTTTTTATGTATTATCAATGTACTTTCGAAAAGTTCAGTTCAAACAAAGTGGTTCTGGGAGTCACTTGGTTCGCTGCCTGAAAGCATCTCTTCTGTCCGAAATGGTCCAGAACATGAAAGCTGTCAGCCTTGTAATGAATTTGCTTTGTACTTGCTGAATAAGCAATGCACTGCACCGTGATCTCTTGAGGAGGGAGATTGACCCATATTTATTACAAACACATTGAGAGAATAGTTGTCTTGGTAAAAAAAAAATAAAAATGCGCTGCCAAAAAATTTACCATCCTAATTATTAGGCTCGTTATTTAAAGTTTTAGTAAAGTGTATGATTTACAGCTTACTAAGCCATTTTTTAACTAATGTGTGCTTCAAATTTACTGAGAGTGAATCAAGTGTCCCACACAGAGCACTGACCATCATAAAGCATCTTATAAGAGAAAATCAGTACAATGGTATTAAACCAGGCTCATACATACACACACACACACACACACATTATCTATCTATCTATCTATCTAGCCATCATCAACTGTAAATGGCCCCTCTCGGCACAACTAGCGATGATGGGCCGCTATTGGGCCAAATAAATAATTCAATTTGTTTTCTGAACAGAACAGATATACATGGGAGCAGGATGAGCAGTTCAGCAACTGGTGTAGCGGAGTTGAATGACAGACAGAGTCCAGTCCTGGAGGATTTAAAAGTATTCAAGTAAACGTAAAGATCTGTGTAATAAATGAAACTCAAACTATTAGTTTTTGGAGTGTGAGTGTGAATGTGAGTGAGTGTGTGCCCAGCAATAGATTGGCACCCTGTCCTGGGTGAATCAGCCCAGTGCCCGAAACATTCTCCCCTGAATGGGCATGGGGAACCTCCTGTGACCCTATTTTAGTATTAAGAAGAGGAGAGAAGATAATGGATGGATGCTGCGAATAAATGGTAACAATTCAACATAGGCAACATGTTTGTTAATTGTTGTTTATTATTAATATAATTGAGCTTATGATTCATTCTGTTCCTATAGTTATTTAATTATTAATGTTAATTATCTAGTTTTTTGTGATTGTTTTGGAGTCTGGAACCTACTCCAATATACCAAATTACCCAGTTGTACCATATATTATACAGGTTTCTTTGTAATTGCATTTTCAGCATGGTCAAGCTTTTAAATCAGATATCTTAAATGTCACAGAGGTTAAAAGGCATTTTAAATGACAAAAGTTGTTAAAGAAATTAAAAATACAAATATCAATGCTTTATAAAGCCAAATCGGAAACCCACTGGCTTACAATGCCAACTCTAGATTTAATATCTGCACTTCATTTTGTACTTTTTAAGATTAGAAACCGTATTAAAATATATGGTATATTTCATAATTTCAAATATTCATACTATTTTTCTACACTGAAACCAAATAGCTGAACAGAATGACCTCAATCTAAACGCTGCCCCAAATGAACTCCATGTCAGGAGCGAAAGCACAACTTCATTCTGCACAAGTTATAATTACAGAAGTTATTTATGAGGAGTGAATAACCGCTGCCAAGAAGATTGGGGTCACTCCGTTCCTCAAACAAAATGGCACATGCTTTGGATTAACACAAACAGCATCAAGTATTATGCTAGCATCACAGTTTACAACCTGGTTATAGCACAGCAAGCTTCCCTGGGTTTTAAGAGGCATTTCAAAGCTGCCAGAAAAGATGTTTTTCAAAGTGCGGGTTGGAGGGTAATGCTGGGAAAACCAATACGACAAATTCTGCTCCACCAAAGAACATGGATTACTAGAAGACTCGCTAATCCTCCTTTTGGCTCCAAAAACTCGGGGTTTAGCTTCCCGACAAGAGGGAATGAGAAGGAGGAGGAATGCTTAAGGCCTTTGTTAATCCTTTTCTCCGTCAATACATACACCGCAGGAATGTTCGTACACTGCAAAAGGAAAACACTGTTGTGTGCATTTTACATGGCAAGTACGCAAAGCCGATGAAAAACCTCCCATTCAAACGACATCATGAAAACGTAAAATGCTGGAATATAAAGAGGAAAATTACACATCTCTTAGTGCATGTCTGAAAGCTGATACAAGCATCTTTTATAGAAGTCAGACTTCACAAAAGTAGTGTCATTTTTGTGGATTCATTCACTATAAGAACTTTCGTAAACTCTTTTTATGAATCCATCCATCCATTATCTTCCTCTTTATCCGTATGCCCATCCAGGGGAGAACGTTTCAGGCGCTGGGCAGATACACCCAGGACAGGGTGCCAATCTATCACTGGGCATACAGTCACTCACACAGACACACTCTATATGGGGCAATTTTGAGAACTCAATTGACTTTGATCCATGTTTTTGGACTGTGGGAGGAAACTGGAGAACCCGGAGGAAACCCACACGGACACGGGGAAAACATGGAAACTCCACCCAGATTGGGATTCGAACCTGGAATCCCTAGCGCTGAGAGAAGAACATGTTAACCACTAAACCACCATGCTGCCCTTTATGAATCCTGAATTCATTTATTCATAACAAACCCATTCATAAAACTTTACAAACTATTTAAAACACTTTTTAACACTTGTCATAGGCCACTGTATGGCTCTCTATATGTACGTAATATGTACATGTATGTACATGTACATAAGAGTTATAAGAATATGCTATAAGGCTTTATGAAACAAATTGACAAAAATAACATGATATGTGCTTCTAACTGTTTATGAAAACTTATAAACTGACTTTACAGGCATTAGGTAAAGGGATGTCATTAATTATCACAGTAACACATTCCCTAAATCTGGTATTTATAATGCATTATTAACATATTTGTCATAAGCTTTTGTTAATGTCTATACATGTACATAACTACACATAACATAAGTGTTATAAGAACATGCAAGTGACAATGCATTATAAGTAGTATATTTTTACTCTTTATTTATACTTTTATGAATTAAAATATATGAATTTTCCATCCATCCATTATCTTACGCTTTATCCTCTACTAGAGTTGCGATGGGGTTCCCCATGCCCATCCATGGGAAAACGTTTCTGGTGCTGGGCAGATACACCCAGGACAGGGTGCCAATCTATCACTGGGCACACACTCACTCACACAGACACACTCTATATGGGGCAATTTGGAGAATTCAATTGACTTGATCCATGTTTTTGGACCGTGGGCTGAAACTGGAGAACCCGGAGGAAATCCACGCAGACACGGGGAGAACATGGAAACTCCACCCAGGTTGGGATTCAAACCGAGAATCCCTAGCGCTAAGAGGAGAACATGCTAACCACTAAGCCACTGTGCCGCCATATATGAATTTTATAAATAAAAATTATATTTAACTTATTGTAGCAACCAGTGGCACAAAGCTTTCATAACATGTGTGTAATGAATGCTTCTACTATGGCTAATGCTTCAGTCATAGTACTTTGTCGCAAGGCTGGTTCCCCTTAACCACAAGCCTGGAAAATATCATATTTGATCATTTAAAATGTGTTAACTTTTGAAAAGTCAAACAAAAAAAGTGAAGCATGTGTGTCCAAAATATATAAACTGTATACTTTATCTACGTAATTTGGTGAAGTATGGCTTAAGTGAGCGTAAAAGAGTCAGAGTAAAAAGCAAGAATTAAAAAAGAAAAAAAAAAGGCACCAACGTTATATTCTGCTGTAAATAAACTTTGAAATACTGCCAAATCTGAGTGGAATGTTTAAGCCGCAGCTCAACGACAACCTTTGATGTTTAAAGCTTTTTAAGAATGTTGCCAGGCATTTCTGTTTGTGCGGATTAAGCAACGAGTAGAAACTTCACACGGAACAAACGTTGCGAGATGTTTCATCATCAAAACTGCGAGGGTTAAAGGTACTGACAAAAGGTTAAGATCTTCATCATTTTTTCACTACATCATTAAACTTCTGTGGAGTAAACCATTAACTTCTGATGTTTTACAAGCTGGTAATTAATCCTGCATAGTCCCATTTGCACGTTGAACTTCAGTACACGACCACCCACACGAACACACACACACACACACACACACACACACACACACACACACACACACACACACACACACACACACACACCAGATCACAATGACAACAGAAAGCTAGCACATAATTAATATGCTAGCTTTCAGTGATGCTAATCACCAAGAACAAAAAAGGTTCATATAAAGTAAGAGAAAGTATACATACTATTAACCATGTATACACTTTTACACTATAGATAGATAGAATACTTAATTTATCCCGAAGGAAATTTAGCAGCCAGTAGCAGTAACCATTCATCCATTATCTTCCGCTTGTCCTATATTATGGTCGCGGTGGGGTTCCCCATGCCTATCCAGGGGAGAACATCTCGGGCGCTGGGCATATAGACCCAGGACAGGGCGCCAATCTATCACTGGACACACACTCACTCACACAGTCACACTCTATACGGGGCAATTTGGAGAACTCAATTGACTTGATCCATGTGGGAGGAAACCGGAGAACCCGGAGGAAACCCACACGGACACGGGGAGAACATGGAAACTCCAACCAGATGGGGATTCGAACCGGGAATCCCTAACGCTGAGAGGCGAACGTGCTAACCACTAAGCCACCGTGCCGTCCATGTAGCAGTAACCGTACAATAAAATAAACAGTATTATAATAGATGGAATGTATTTAAAAATATATATTTACATTTACAGTTATAAAGTGTCAAAAGTGTAATATTAAAACAAAAAATAAAGTGTCCAGTACGGACCTAAGTGATCATGCGCAAAATACAAAAGAGTTTTTAAATGTCCTATTGTTCTTATTTGTTCTTATTTTGTTCTCCTGGCCCAAAACAGTTATATTATGAAGCCTGCTGGCCCTTGGAACAAAAGATCTCCTATAAACCCCGCCCCAGACCCCGAAAGGGATCATTCAACGTAAATTCAGGTAGCTATCTGAGAAAAGCATTTTAACGATGGGGAAAAAATTGGGGAAAGAAAAGAAAAGGCATCAAACAAAGACAAAAACCTGGAATATACTAAATATATATATAATAAAAAGCTTCTACAAACAAAATCGACTGATGACAAACATAAAGCTGTAAAGAAAAAAAAATAATAATAAATTATGTATGTAAAAATAAATCAATAATGTCAACAGCAACCTCAAAATGCAGATTTTTAAAAAGATAAGTGGCTGTATCACAATCCACAACACCCCCTGTTTTATATGGCATGTACATAATTGAGTAGTTTTTTATTCTATTTTATTTTATTTTGTATATACTGATACACGTTTTCTTTTTAAAGTACTTCTTTTAATAGACACTACATGTTAATAGACATTACATGTATCTATAACTTTCCCAATTACTGTCCCTTCTGCTGAGAAATGTGAATTTCCCACATTAAGGATTATCTTATTTTATCTTGTCTTATTCATCAGCAGAAGGAATCAGAATGTACTGTACAAGGATGAGACATAAGTTCCGAAACAGAGTTTTATGGACCGTGATGACCCTGTACTCTGACACGTTAGCTCTAACTGCTATACTGTTTTCTTAACTGTTTTTCATTAACGAATCACCAGCTCTTCATCCATAACACTGCCAGAGCACCGTGGCAACGACAATTACTGGAAAGAACCTGGATTTCTTCCTAGTTGGACTGGTTATGATATAGTTTTTCTAATTTTTGAAAATAAACACCTGATCATTGCACATTCTGTACATGGGTGTCCTGCACTGTTAATGCTGCACTGCTGGGGAAAATATTCAATATAATTTTATTTATTCACAATAAATAAAATTTATTTATTGCCCCCTGGTGTCCTTTTGCTTGACTAATGTCGAAAGAACCTGTTTCAAGTTTGTCATTTGCACAAAACCCCATCAACACAATAAAACGCTTGTAGTGAAGCACAGGATACGAAACAAGCCCTGAAACATAATAAGAATATAATAGACAAGATAAAGGGTGGGCAGTCCGGTGGCTTAGTGGTTAGCATGTTCTCTCAGCACTAGGGATTCCAGGTTCAAATCCCAATCTGGGTGGAGTTTCCATGTTCTCCCCGTGTCCGTGTGGGTGTCCTCCGGGTTCACCGGTTTCCTTCCACACTCCAAAAACATGGATCAAGATCAATTGAATTCTCCAAATTACCCCGTATAGAGTGTGCTTGTGTGTGTCTGTGTGTGTCCAGCGATAGATTGGTGTACTGTCCTGGGGACCCGAAATGTTCTCGCCTGGATAGGCATGGTGGAACCCCCCCTGCAACCCTAGTAGAGGATAAAGTGGAAGATGATGGATGGATGGATAGACAAAATAAAGAAAATATAGAATCTGTACATAGCATGCAAATTTAATGCTTTAATTTAAAAGTGGGGCGGCATAGTGTCTTAGAGGTTAGCACGTTAGCCTCTTCATGTTCTCCCCATGTCCAGGTGGGTTTCTATAGGGTTCTCCGGTTTTCTCCCACAGTCCAAAAACATGGATTTAAGATGACATGATGCGCTTAATTGCCCCTATATGGTATATATGAGTGTGTGAGTGAGTTTGTGCCCATCCAGCGAAGGATTGCCACCCTGTCATGGATGTACCTGGGTGTACCTACTCAAAAAAAAAAAAAAAATTATTATCAGACAGAACGCAGACAAATTCTCTTGAATGTCTGAAGAACTGACTTAATGAACAGCATGATCACATGCGCACGCACAAACTTCCTGAAAACATTTAAGCCTGAAATATCGCCACGCTGGAAGCCACATCCCATACTGATAATCGTAGACATGTTATTGGGCTGTGATCACAGCACTTGTATTGTCAATTATGGATCATGCATTTTGGCAGTCATGGCTACCGCATGCTGTTGATGCAATTATCTATGTATCCATAGTCGAGAAAAAGAGCCATAAATCAGGCTTTCCTTGCTGCTGGGTCTTAATTGTACCTGCAATAATGAGATGACACTCTCAAGTTTCCTCGGATGAAAAGTGTTTTCGAAAACCTATTTCCAGAATGCTTAATGAAGGCAGCAGTAGAATAGGCTTCCTTTTCCTGAAATATAAAAATGAACAGGATTTCAGACCAGGAGATGTCGAGATGCTGAGAAAGAAGTTTTTGAATTAGGTCTTTAGGTTTGAAAGTTATCGGGATATTTTAAATCAATCCGTATGTTGCCCTTAATCCTCTGCTAGGATCACATAAATGTATGCAATAACATGCAAATGATTTTTGCATGTTAAGTGTATCAGTCATGTGCTGTGACCTTACAAAGGTCAAAATCTGTGCCCCACCCACACGTTTTTGGGATAGGAACCAGCCCCATATTGCAATATGACTAATCAATGTGGGTGGCACTTTGATGGATGGTGGGCGGATGGATGGTGCTCAACACGTTCACCTCCCAGTGCTGGGGATCTAGGTTCGAATCCCAATCTGGGTGGAGTTTCTATATTCTCCCTTATGACTGCATTGGTTTCCTCTGGGTTCTCCAGTTTCCTCCCAAATTCCAAAACTATGGAATCAATGTAAATTGGCTGCTCTTAATTGCCCCTATAAAGTGTGTGTATTTGTGTGACTGAGTGACCAGTGCCCGTAATAAGTTAAATATAAATATAATTTTATATTTATAATTTTTTTATTTTATTTATTTATGTATTTTTTAATTTTTAATTTTTTTTATTCATAAAAATATAAATAAAGAGTAAAAATATACTACTTATAATGCATTGTCACTTTGTGTTAGAAAGCCTTATAACATGTTCTTATAACACTTTATATGTTATGTGTAGTTATGTACATGTATGGACATAAACAAAAGCTTATGACAAATATGTTGATAATGCATTATAAACACCGGATTTAGGGAAAGTGTTACTGTGGTAATAATGATAATAACCCTTTACCTAATGCCTGTAAAGAGAGGTTAGAAGCTTTCATAAACAGTTAGAAGCACATAAGTTATTTTTACATATTAAACAAATATGTTATGAAGCTTTGTGCCACTGGTTGCCACAATAAGTTAATAAAGAGCTAAATGATACAATTGATCATGCATTGTGTCACTTTGTTTCATAAAGCCTTATAGCATATTCTTATAACGCTTTATAAGTGTGATTATAATCAGTTATGTACATATAGAGAGCCATACATTGGCCTATGACAAGTGTTACTGTCCTTGGTGTTTTTGCCCAGTGCCCGAAACGATCTTCCTGGATGTGTATGGGGAACCAGCCCTCGACCCCAGTCCTAGTATAGGATTACGCAGGACATGATAAGATAAGATGACCCACTGTGTTCTTTGTTTATGTCCATTGAGATCTGAAAAAGTTCTGTCCAGCATTGTAAAAGGTCCAAAACTCACCGTGACCTTGTCTTTTACTAAGATAAAAGGTCTGTTTTCGTAAAAGCATAGCTGCTTGAGAAAAAGAAATAAAAACGTTGACTTGCAAACTTCTCAAATGGGTCCTGGAGGGTTTTCGCCCTCAAATGTACCACTTCAGAGTCACTTCAGCTCAATTTGACATTAATTGCCCACTCACCTTAAATATCCTCACCACTTGTCAAGACTCCCAAAGGCTACCATGTGCTCCAACCTTTAAATGAGCATGTACCAACACAAATACAGGCTTCAAGGTCACAGCAACAAGCACTTCAACATACCACTTTAACAAACACACGACGATGGAAATTGAATTAAGGCCTCCTCACTAAATGTCAAAATGTGCACTTGGCCGGGAAAGTGCGCGGCACTGATGAGCTGTTTGCCGCCATCCAACATTTCCGCTAAAAGCTTTGACTTGGACACTTCTCAAGCAGTCCCTCATGAACCCTCTTATCAGTTGCCGTTGGCATTTGGATGAGTGATGAATCACGAGCCGAAGTTTTTTAGGGCACGGGGCTGCTTTGACATTTAAATATCAACTAATGCTAAAATAATCCCAGATCTTGCTTGCTCATAAGAACATCTCTAACTCGACACACAGTGTTCTCCGGCTCTACCCCCCATCGACCCTAATTAGGATGAGCGGATTAGAAAATGAACGCGTTTCTTACAACACACTATGAATCAGAATTTAAAAAAAAGTGGTGATTTGAAGTGTGATGTCACATTGTTGTTGGCACCAGACATGCTGCGGCAAGAATTGCAGAAAACAAATCAAATAAAAAGGCAGCTCTACTCGTGTTTAAAGCATTTGGAGGTAACAGTGCTGTGGTCATGAGCAATACTGAGCTATTAATAAAGGATAAGTTTTAGTGGTTAGCACGTCTGCCTCTCAGCGCTGACATAAAGCCTTATAATGTTTGGGTTTTAAGAACACTTTTCCTGAAAATGCCTTTATAAGTGCTCATAACTGTTTATAAAAACTTATAAGCCCGCTTTACTGGCATAAAGTATTGTCATTAAATACCTCTTTAAAAGACTGCATAGTGAAACATAATCAGTGTAAACATCCAAAGAATTAAAAGTCACTTTATGTTATAAAGCCTTGTGTCAAATTCCCTCCATCCATCCATTATCTTCAACTTTATCCTCTTCTAGGGTCGCGGGAGGGTTCCCCATTCCCCCACTCACAAACATACTCTATATGGGGCAATTTGGAGAATTCAACTGACCTTGATCCATGTTTTAAGACTGTGGGAGAAAACTGGAGAACCCAGAGGAAACCCACGCGGACACGGGGAGAACATGGAAACTCCACCCAGATTGGGATTCGAACCGGGAATGCCTAGCGCTGAGAGGAGAACATGCTAAGCCACTGTGCTGCCCCATTGAAATAAGTTCATACTATAATCCGTTATGTCATTTTGTGCTATAAAGCCTTGTGTCAAATTGTTATAACAATTTATGACTATGATTATGAACATCTTCAGTATGTACATTAACAAAGGCTTTTGACAAATGTTATGAAGCATTATGAATGCTATATACATGCACTTATTGTGCATTATGAACACCAGATTCATAGAAAGTGTCACCAATTATTCCTTGTTTTACAGCTTCATACAGCCAACATGCAAATAGACTATTATGCAAATTAAGTAATGATGTCATTTAGCGACTTCTAGCATCTTTTAGGCCAATATCTACTTTCCTTACTGAGGAGCTGGCAACAGTGTCAACAAAGATCAAGTCCTCCAGCCAATCGTCAGTCATTACACAAGTCCAGTTGGTATTACACCAAATTACTATCACAGAACGAAATTGTACCGGTATATTGTGGACGATATGATATTGGTTTAGTAACGAGACCCAGGAATTAACCTCTAAATAGTAATTTCCATCGTAGATAGCAATCATCATCTGAACCATTCAACCTAATGGACCTTAATGCCCACCGTGACTTCACACATCTCTGGAAGCTCATTAGAAGAAATGGCTGACTTTTGCTCTTTTCCTCTGTATGAGGTTCCGTACGCTACCTTGTTTTGCTGGAATGTTTTTTGAAATGTAGAGCACAAATCAGAGAATCTCTCCGTGGTTGTGTATGTGCAGATGAAGACCGTAGCTCATGTAAAGTGCTACATTGGCAACGCTGGCCCTGCCCTGACCCCTTTGCACCAACTCGATTTCCCTGCATAATAGCACAGAGAGGTAAAGAGGCTCAGATGCAAAGAAATGGCCGCCATTTTTCAACCCTGACTTCTGTGTACATGTAGAAACGAGAACATCGGAGATGACTGGCTATGAATCCAAGTCGCTGTTTGCATTCTGAATCCAGGCTCGTGCTTGATAAGTAAGGAACCAGCCTTGTGACCTGAGGGTCCCCGGTTCGCGTCCCGATCCCACCAAGTACTATGGCTGAAGTGCCCTTGGGTAAGGCACCTAACCCCAATTGCTCCCCAGGTGCCGTATTCAAGGCTGCCCACCGCTCTGGGCACATCTGCTCACTTCAGCAGTGTGTGTACACATGTGGGATGGGTTAAATGTGGAGGACAAATTCCTCTGTGTGTATGCACAGTAAGCAAATAACTCACTTTATCACTTATTTTTGTACTTTCGTACATATAGCTTTTCAAATGGACTGTTTTAATTGCGATATAATAATTGCTATCAGACGTGATCTTTAGTATCTGACATGGTCCAGGACCGACAGCACTTTTGCATCGTGTACAGATAATAAGTCTCGTGCACATCTATGGATGGGCACTAGGGTGTTGGGCTATCAATGTTGGGGGTTCAGCACTGCCAGTGTGGGTCCTCTTAACTCTGTCAGATTCTGCTAAACTGTTGTACCTCGTGCACTTAGACCTTAGAAACATCTCTTGAACGTATCGTGCAATATGTGGCACCTGTTAGCACTGCCTTCCTCTCTCTGTCAGATTACTAAACTGTTACTCGGTGATTGACGGAGACCACACAGTGCGAGTGCCGACACGTGGCGGGTTTCTCACACGCCGTCACCTTTAATCAAAAAGGCAGACGGGAAACTTTCTGGAAAAGAAGCAACAAATGGTGTGAACTTGCCTGAAAATGAGGAACAATGACACAGACGTCTTGTTATAATGAGGAAGGGTGGAGGAGCGGGAACGTGTGATGAAAAACACACACACACACACACACACACACACACACACACACACACACACACACACACACACACACACACACACACACACACACACAGGATTAGAGGAAATGCCAATAATCTATAGCAATAAAGGCTGAGAGTATTTGTGGTAACAGATTCTATGAATCCGATAATAATAATGCATTATAAAGTGCATTTATAATGCTTTATTACATTTGGCATAAGCCATATAAGCCATATATACTGTAAGTGGTTTTAATCACATTCATGTTTAATTCACATTCAAGTGTAATAACAATATAGAATGAGACTTTATAACTCAAAGTGACATAATGCATTATAATATAAACTTTTGAGTCTTTAGATGATTTTCTAACACTTTCTATGAATCAAGTACTCATAATGCATTATAAGCGCATTAATAAAGCTTTATAAAATATTCAGAACTCTTTATAACATCTGTCATAAGCCTCTGTTAACATAAATGTTCATATTCAGTTATATATTGTTATAACAATTTGACATAAGGTTTTATAACCCAAACTGACAATGCATTATAATATGAACTTATCAAAACTTTTAATTCTTTGGATGTTCAGACATTCCTACTTAAAACAAGATGATTACACTTTACTTAATGTCTGTAAAGAGCATTTATAAGCTTGTATAACTCATTTTGTACTGTACTACTAATAATAATGCAGTCTGCTTCATAGAGGTAAGTAATGACAAAACTTTACCTACCGCCTTCAAAGAGAGCTTATTAGTTGTTATAACCAGTTGTGAGCATGTATAATGTCCTTTGCATGGGAAGTATTTTTTTTAAAACACAAACATTATAAAGCTTTATGTCACTGGTCTCCGCAATAAGTTAATGAACAGTTAAAATTTATAATGCATTATGTCACATTGGGTTATAAAGCCTTATAGCACATTCTCATAACACTTTATAAGTGTTGATATAAAGAATTAATGTAAATTAACAGAGGTGTTATAAAACATTAACACTGGTATTACTGGACCCTGAAATTCTGAGGACACAGCATCATAAGTGTGTTTATAATGCATTATAAATACCAGATTCCTAGAAAGTGTTATTGAATTCGCTCTATTGAATTTTTAGTAAAAACCCAGAGCTCTTAATTAATACGGTATGTAGTGAGTCTGTTTTTCTGTCAGAGCAATTGATGATAATTCGGTACGTGTGCAGGTTATTAATCAATACTTTTCCGCGGCGAGACAATAACAGCTGCAAGAGAGCTACACAAACGTTCATCATTGTTCAGGCTCCTACAGTTTCCCAAAAGTATTAGGATGTTGATTTAGCAGAATGTGATTTTACCATAATGTAATTCTTTCCGCCTGAGCAAAACCAAGACGTTCCAACTTTCCAACCAGCAGAACGCTGACTTACTTCATTTCATCCATCCATCCATTATCTTCCGCTTTATCCTCTACTAGGGTTGCGGGGTGGTTCCCGATGCCCAACCAGGGGAGAACGTCTCGGGCGCTGGGCAGATACACCCAGCACAGGGCGCCAATCTATCACTGGGCACACACTCACACACACAGACACACTCTATATGGGGCAATTTGGAGAACTCAATTGACTTGATCCATGTTTTTGGACTGTGGGAGGAAACCGGAGAACCCTGAGGAAACCCACGCAGACACGGGGAGAACATGGAAACTCCACCCAGTTTGGGATTCGAACCGGGAATCCCTAGTGCTGAGAGCTGAATGTGCTAACCACTAAGACACCGTGCTGCCCCTACTTCATTACATTTGGTCTTTTAGCAGACGCTTTTATCCAAAGTTAAAAGGTGAGCAATGAGGGTTAAGGGTCTTGCTCAAGGACCCACATTGGTAACTTCAGTGGACCAGGGATTTAAACGCCCAACCTTCAGATTGATAGCCCAACGCCCCAACCACTGGGCTACCTTGCCCACAAAGAGGCACCAAGAACCCTGCTTATCATCTGTACAAGACTTATTATCTGTACACTATGCAAAAGTGCTGTTGGTCCTGGACCATATCAGATACTAAAGATCACCTCCAATTACAATTATTTTAAGGTTTAATTTTCTTTTACATGAAAACAGTCCATTTGAAAAGCTATATGTACGAAAGTACAAAAATAAGTGATAAAGTGAGTTATTTTCCTACTGTGTATACACACAGAGGAATTTGTCCTCCAGATTTAACCCATCCCACATGTGTACACACACTGCTGAAGTGAGCACACGTGCCCGGAGTGGTGGGCAGCCTTGAATATGGCACCCAGGGAGCAATTGGGGTAAGGTGCCTTGACCAAGGGCACTTCAGCAATAGTACTTCGTGGGATTGGGAATCGAACCACGGACATTCAGGTCACAAAGCTGGTTCCTTGACCACAAGCCCATGACTGCCACTAAAGATTTGATAAACATGGGTTTTACAGTATAAATATACACAAATACCCACAAAAATCAATCTATTATAATTTATGTATTACTGAAGTTCTGGATTGATTTCAGAATCAGAATCAGAGTCCATCCATTCATTATCTTCCGCTTTATCCTATATTAGGTTCGTGTTGGGGTTCCCCATGCCCATCCAGGGGAGGGTGCTGGGCAGATACACCCAGGACAGAGTGCCAATCCATCGCTGGGCACACACACACACACACACACACACACACACACAAAAAACACACACACACACACACACACACACTCTATATGGGGCAATTTGGAGAACTCAATTGACTTGATCCATGTTTTTGGACTGTGGGAAGAAACCGGAGAACCTGGAGGAAACCCACGCGGACACGGGAGAGAACATGGAAACTCCACCCAGATGGGGATTCGAACTGGGAAACCCTAGTGCTGAGAGGCGAACGTGCTAACCACTAAGCCACTGTGCCACCCCAGAATCAGAATCCAAATCAGATATTAATACCCAGGGGGAAATTACAGTTTTTAGAGATGCTCCATTAGAAGCGTTTATATATACAAAAAAAAAAACTAATAAAAATGTACAATAAGTGCAGTAAAGATTAAACTAGAAGTACTAAAAATACACAATAAGGTAATGGTAAAGTGGCATGTGTACAGTATGAATATCTGTTAATATAAAAAAGGTTCACTTATTCAGTGTATATTACAAGTCTGCTGAGTGAACGCTTTCCTCACATTGCCATATAAGTGTCTTTGGTACATTGTTCAGTATGGATTCTCTGTTATGATCAGATTCGCCTGCACTTTTCTAGAATTGGGAGATGTGTCTGTCATCCGAAACAGCATGCAGGTGCACATTGATGCACTTTAGCAAGCGTCAGTTGTCACTCAACACAATGTGTCAGTTTAATTCCAAATCAAATCAAACTAGTAGTTCATACTGTATATATTGCGTTGGTCAACAGCAAACAATGCATTAACTAGGGTATCTATAAATATAAATATATCACAAATATACCACAAGCCTGCGGGTATTGATTGAATGCAGCACCACATTTAGGCACCACATGCCTAAATTTGGGTAGTGATTGAATGCAGCACATGGCTTGTCGTAACATCTTTAGCATTTGGTTAGCACAGACTTTAAAATTATAATGTAAATATATGTTAATGCTTGCAGCACAGTGGCTCAGTGGGGATCCAGGTTCGAATCCCAATCTGGCTGTTCTCCCCTTGTCCGCATGGGTTTCCTCCGGGTTCTCCAGTTTCCTCCCACAGGCCAAAAACATAGAGTCAAGATAAATTGAATGCTCTATATTGCCCCATATTGTGTGTGGTTGTGTGAGTGAGTGTGTGCCTAGTGATGGATTGTCGCCCTGTCCTGGGTGTATATGCCCAGCGCCTGAATGGGGGATGGGGATTGTGATGGTGATGGGGATGGAGAACACCACCACCCGCAACCGTAGTAGCGGATTAAGCTGAAGATAATGAATGAATGTTAATGCCTTTGCAGTGTTGAACGTGTAAACTGTAGCATGTTCCTTAGGTCACAAAACAATAAAATCAAAGTAAACATAACACCCTATGTCTGTGGAACTGCACTGTGCCCTCTAGTGGTCTTCCTTCTCTCAATTTTATTTTTATTTTTTTTTACAGATGTTTCCAACAATCAGCTCACACAAGCTGATAATAGTGGCGTGTTGATGCTAAAAGATTTTTTTTCTTACATTTTAATTTTAGGATGCTAAGTATCACTTTAATAATATCACTCCCTCATTATCCGCTACTCCCACCGAGCTCTCGAAAGCCATTCTACTGCAAATGGTTGTCTATAAAATTAGCATTTTTGTTGAAAGTGGCTGAAATTGCTAAGCACACTAATTACAAGTGGCTTCTGATACTTTTGGATGTCGTCTGAAGTTGTAATGAGCCGCCAGTTGGCGTTTCCAATGGTGCCAATCTGAAACGCTTCCACACCTCACTTCTGAAACACTAGGGAACCATGAGGAACCATAGGCCATGGCACAACGCGACACACTTAACGGTGACGTCGTGCAGGGCTGATGCAAAATGTGCCACGCTTCCTGCAATGCAATGGCACCTTCAGATCATCAGAGCCTGCAGAGTCTTACAGAGGATAACGGACTAAATCCCGTCGAGATATACGCTCAAGTCTGGAGAATACTTTCCCCCCCAAGGTTGCTTCTTTAAATTGAAAGCAGCGACTGCACTCGGTGTGGAGGTGCCATGAGACATCAGGAGACGCTATCAAAAGTGTTTAATGGCTGCAGGCTGTTACCATATGAGAATGTAAATGACGTTGGGTTTTTTTTAAAACAAGAAGAACCTTTGCCCTACAGCAGAACCCTGCTGCTGCGATGGTGAAAAGAGGTGTTGGATAAAAGAAGTGGTACTGGAGTGTTGAGGCTTGGTAAATGGATACAGGTAATGGAAGTGGTGAGGCGCCAGAGAGAGAGAACTTGGATTTCACAGATTAAGACAAGTCTCTAACAGCTCTCTGCTGACTTTCACCTCACTTCTTTGTGACTTTCTAAATTAGTCTTCGAGAAGTGTATTCCTCATTCACTGTATGTGCTGCAATCATACCATTCATTACATCTAACCTTGAAGCTCTATGTACAGTCCAGCTCACATGAGTCACCTCGGTTTGACCCAAACGGCAGTGTTCCAGCTGGGCTTCATTTCCTTCCCTTTCATTTTTAAGCTCTTCACAACCTTCGGCAGTGGATTCCTTTAACTTACACTAATAAATACTTAACTCTATAGCTATGATTACTCTCCTTGCTCTATACCCCATCACTCACACATTGCACACCATTTCTAAAGCATCTTCCTATTATTGTAAAGAAAGAACATGAACATTTCACATTTCATAGAACAAGAATTATAAAAGTAGGGTTTGCTGACAGCAAGGCGAAGTGGTTAGGATGTTCATCTCTAAACACTGGGGATCCAGGTTCGAATCCCAATCTGGGTGGAGTTTCCATGTTCTCCCCATGTCTGCGTGGGTTTCCTCTGGGTTCTCCAGTTTCTTCCCACAGTCCAAAAACATGGATCAAGGTCAATTGAATGCTCCAAATTGCCCCATATAGCGTGTGTTTGTGTTGGTCTGTATGAGTGAGTGTGTGCCCAGTGATAGATTGGCACCCTGTCCTGGGTGTATCTGTCCAGCACCCAAAACTTTCTCTCCTGGATGGGCATGGTGAACCCACCTGAGACCCTAGTAGAGGATAAAGTGGAAGATAAGGGATGGATGGATGGATGGTATGCTGACAGCAAGGCGGCACAATGGCTCAGTGGTGGGGATCCTGGTTCAAATTTCAAATGCCAATCTGGGTGGAGTTTCCATTTTCCCCATGTCTGCGTGGGTTTCCTCCGGGTTCTCCAGTTTCTTCCCACAGTCCAAAAATATGGATCCAAGATAAATTGGCTTTATCCAATGCCCTCTATTTAGTTTGTGTGTCTGTGTGAGTGAGTGTGTGCCCAGTGATAGATTGGCGCCCTGTAATGGGTGTATCTGAACATCTCAGTGCCCAAAATGTTCTCTCATGGATGGGCATGGGGAACCATGCAGATGAATCGATGCTGATATAAACAGGATAATATGACAATAAGCAAAATAAAGCATATGATATGTGGTCTTATTGTTTTCATCCATCCATCATCTTCCGCTTTATCCTCTACTAGGGTCGCGGGGGGGGGGTTCCCATGCCCATGCAGTGGAGAACATTTTGGGCGCTGGGCAGATACACCCAGGACAGGATGCCAATCTATCACTGGGCACACACTCACTCACACAACCTATATTCAATTAACCTTGATCCATGTTTTTGGACTGTGGGAGGAAATTGGTGAACCTGGAGGAAACCCACACGGACACGGGGAGAACATGGAAACTCCACCCAGATTGGGATTCGAACCGGGAATCCCTAGCACTGAGAGGAGAACATGCTAACCACTAAGCCACTGTGCCACCCTGTCTAATTGTTTTACTTTTCTTAAAAACGCTGTATCATGGTGAATTCCAAAGTCGCTCCAGCTACATATGAGTTTTTGAAACTGAAAACAATTAAACACATAGTTGGTCTGTTCTCCACTCGCTCCTCAAACACGTCCTCCGAGATCTCTGAGCTGACAGGCTCTCCCTAAAGCCTCTCGCCGTCGCCCCATCATTAAAAAGTGCAGCTAATGAATTTAAAGCCTGAAGGACTTTTCACAGTTGAGCAACATTAGAAAGAACCGGCGCAGTAGACACAGCTATTCATATCAAGATATATTAGAATGTGAGCGGCCAGGTTCCAATAAAAAAAAAAATGCATGAATCGTACAGTGGAGTTTTTCAGCCTGTAGTTTTCAAGCATTAAACTACTACATAAGAACCTGGAATATAGAAGGTCACTGCGATGAGGTTGGACGTGCTGTGCATTCTGAGTGCTTACAGAGTGATAACACGTTACTCTGGTCTTTCTGTCCGCCCCAAACACTCCGGCTGTTCGCTGTTTAGTTCTCTCAAGCTCACTGGACTTATTTATTCTTTTACTGCCTTCTTTTAAGTACATCGAAGAAGTGCTGTGTGTAAATTTCAGGGCACTGCAATTATTAAAACACTCAGACTGAACCAATCTGTACCGCAAACATGATATAGACAAAACTGTAAGATCGTATATGTTTTACAAATGTATATTGTACAGTTGCCTAGCTGCAGGGATGAATAAGTATACATGTATTCTTAATAAAGTTCTTGGCAGTATATATATGTATGAAAATACAGTATGTAAATGCAGTATATATAAACATGTATATATAAATATATACGTATTTATATATACTTTATATATACTATATAGCCCTTTATATATATATACATACACACACACACATACAAACACACTAGATAGATAGATAGATAGATAGATAGATAGATAGATAGATAGATAGATAGATAGAGATATAGATATATAGATATATACACACAGCACTGGTGGCCCACTAGTTTAATAAACTTTGAATTTTTTGGATTTTTTTTTTTAGACATTCTTACTTAACACAAGATAATTTCCTTTCACTCAAAACCCGTAAGGCCATAAATCCACAATAAATTGTGTGTGAACTGTTTTGCCTACAGTAGGAATTTTTACCTCCACATTTAACCCATCCGTGCAGTAAAACACACATATACACACACTGGTAAAGTGAGCACACGTGCCCAGAGTGGTGGGCAGCCTTGTAAACGGCGCCCGGGGGGCAATTGGGGTTAGGTACCTTCCCCAAAGGCACTGTAGCCATAGTATTTGTTGGGACGCGAAACTGAAGCGAGAAATTTCAGGTCACAAAGCTTGTTCCTTAACCGCAAGTCTCCATAGGCCCAACGTCTGAAAGCAAACAAATAGACACCATGACCCAGTTTGGATCATGAAGCATGGTGGGTAAAGCCTCAGGCTTCACATCTCCGACCACAGACTGAAGCCAGTAAAGACTAAATTTGTTCAGAGTAATCGAGAATTTCAGGATAATGGTCTGCATTAAGCTTACAGTTTTTCTCTATTGCTTAAACACATTTCACGATACTGCCCCTCATATTTCACAAACTCTAAACACAAAACACTTTTCTAAAGCTACATACACACAATCTCACAGTCTCTTTTCAAAACCAACCCATCACACCAAAACAGTTGCTCATATGCTCAAAACCAACCCATCACACCAAAACAGTTGCTCATATGCTGAACACAATTTTCAGAGTGTGAGACTGTTCTTTTAACAGTTTCACAACTGCCAGGATGCATTTGAGCAACCCTTATTTATTCTCAAATATATATTGGCCATTTACTATAGATTTGTGCATTTCATTGGAATAATGAATAATGCAGAAAATGCAGTAATATCACAACTCAATGCAGAAATGAGTACTGCAAACTCCATGGAGGATCCATTACACACAATAGATACAGTACAGTAACAATCAAAAACACAATGTTCAGGGTGTGATTTCTTTTATTACAGTACGTTGTACATGTAAATTGACACAGTATGTTGACACTGAAATCATTGGGCGGGATCACGTCGTCGGGCTGGGTCGGGCCACAGGACCTCACAGGCAATATTGTCCATAGCCAAACAACGTGGGAAGAATGCCCTGGCATGCCGCACCCAGCCTTGGAATGCCTCCACAGCAACATCACAGTCCAGGTCCATAGTCCTGTTCTCTCTGGTGTAAGGTTGGCGGTCATAGACCTTCCACCATCATGATGAGAAGAACTCTTCTATTGGGTTTAGGAAAAGAGAGTAGGGTGGCAGACACACATTAATAAATTGCTGGTTGATGTTAAACCACTCTCTGACCTGGATGCTGCTATGGAAACTAACATTGTCCCAGAGGATGACATATATGGGAAGATCAGCCGGCCCAGGATTCTGCTGGTCGTGGTGATCAGCTGGCCCAGCATTGTCATATTATCCTGTTGTCATGCAAAACATCTCTGAGCTCTCCTAGGAAGGTGAGTAAACGCTCAGTGTTGTAAGCACCAAGTTCAGCATGCCAGTGGAGAAGCCCTCTAGAACTCATGGCAGCGCAGAGAGTGATGTTTCCTCTACGTTGGCCTGGCACATCAACGATAGCTCTCCGTCCTATGATGTTACGGCCTCTCCTCCTACTTTTGAGGTTGAAGCCAGCCTCATCCACAAATATAAATTCATGGGGTCTGGCCATGGACTCCAACTCGAAGATCCTCTGTGGAAACAAATGTTCAGACAGACAGTCAATACAGCACATTACAGTATGATAGTATAGTATTGCATGTAAAGTACTGTATGTCACCGTGTACATGGATTGTACTGTACTTACTTGCACATACTGGTGACATAGGTGTTTTATTCTGTCAGAGTTGCGCTCAAAGGGTACCCTATAGGCCTGCTTCATGCGTACTCTCTGGTGCTTGAGGACTCTGTCTATGGTTGTCAGGCTGACATTGTCAATGCTCTGAAAGTTCAAATTGTCACCAATGACCCTCTCCTGTATCTCCCGTAGTCTCATCACATCTAGTGATGAGACTAGTGATTAACATCTAGTGTACATTAGTGACTAAAAACCTAGTACATACAGTACCTGTTGTGTTCTCTGAAGGCCCGAATAATGGTGGCCACTGAGAATCTTCTGAGGTTAGGTTGGACTCGTTGTCCCGCTTCGGTCATTGTCATGCCGTGGACAATGATGTGGTCAATGACTGTTGCTCTCATTTCAACTGTAATGAAAATGCGTAGTCTTGCACGCCCCCCTTCTCCTCTCCCTCCTTGGCCTGCTCCTCTTTGGACTGCTTCTCGCCCTTTTTGGCCCACTCCTCGGCCCGCTCCTCTCCCTCCTTGACCTGCTCCTCTCCCTCCTTTGGAACGAATTCCTCTCCCTCCTTGACCTGCTCCTCTCCCTCCTGTGGAACGAATTCCTCTCCCTCCTTGACCTGCTCCTCTCCCTCCTCTGGAACAAATTCCTCTCCCTCCTTGACCTACTCCTCTCCCTCCTCTGGAATGAATTCCTCTCCCTCCTTGACCTGCTCCTCTCCCTCCTCTGACACGAACTCCTCTGGCACGAATTCCTCTCCCTCCTTGGCCTGCTCCTCATTGGACTGCTTCTCACCCTCTTTGGCCCACTCCTCGGCCCGCTCCTCTCTCTCCTCTTCTTCTGCCTTGATCATCCATTTTTGTTTGGAACCTTCAGCAAACTGACTTATATAGGTGTGGTCACATCATTTGCCATGGGTGTTTTCAATTATGAGTCGTTGTGTTTACTGAATGACACCAGGATTGTGTTCAGGTTTTGCTGACTGTGGGTGGCATTTTGCATCACATGAGCTTCACAATGCATATTGGAGCAGAGATATATGCAAAATGTGTTTAGAGTTTTGAGAAAAAGGGGATGGGTTTTGTGAACAGTGTCTACAGGTGAATTGTGTTTGTGGTTGTGGCAAATGGGTGGTAGTTTTACTAAATGTGTTTAGGTAACTGGTCATTTGGTTTAGAGTACTGGGTTTTGTGTTTTTGCAACAGAGAAAAACTGTATTAGACTCTGTATGCATTCTATTGTTGGTATACATGTGTGTTTGGGGTCATTGCATTATCCAGTGTAAGTGTGTTTAAAAGCTCCTAACTAAAAAGATAGGTTAAACCCAAATGAGATGCTGAATCATGTTTAAAATGTAAAATTTACTCCATTTCAGGTGCTTCTGCCTTTATGAGTAAAATAGATGCATGTATCCTGCTGACTATTGATGAAGGGGCACCAGAGTGAAGGAAAACCTTAGTTCATAGTAGAGTCATAATGCAGTATAACATAATGTTGACATTACTAATAGCTGGAGGTTTTGTATGCAGGTCAGGGGCGTCGTTAGACCTGGGCTTTCGGGGCTATAGCCCTGGATGTTATGTCAGTAGCCCCGGATCAAATGAGAGCAGATTTCTCTGCAGCCTCTCCTCCAGCAGCGGGACCAAACGATGGAGTCACCATCAGCTGTTTGTGTTTCTAAGCTCTCTCTGTGTGTGTGTGTGTGTGTGTGTGTGTGTGTGTGTGTGTGAGGGAGACAGATTTTTTTCCCCAGTACCGGGAGTAAAGTTACTGTAATAACTGTATGTTGGCTGTAAAGAGCAGCTTCTCAGCTTTCAGAAACCGTCAAAAGGCCCAAACTGTCGCAGAGTTACAGAATTTCAAAGCAAAACCTTGTTAAAACTCTCATCTGCGACAGACTTGTAAAACGGATTCATGCTTTTCTGCCGAAGCTCAGGTTTTTTTATTCAAAAGTTTTCAGCCAGAACCACTATTTATTGGAACTGAATGTGCTATCCACTGCTGACAGACATATTTCATAGGTAATTTAATTTTATCCAATATAACTAATGAATGATCAAACAAAATGAATGTAACAACAGTTTGAAAAATGGATAAATAGACTCATGAAAGGGCACTTTTTAAAGAGGACAGAGAGGGAATAAGGGATCTGGGCTAAAGCCCCTGATGTTTCTAAACCGTAAAAACGCCCCTGGTGCAGGCTAGAGTCTTAGACGTCCTATCTTAAGATCCTAAATATGAGCAGAAGTAAGACCATAAAGAGTGTTTGGAGAGTGTTACGTACGCCAATAAGGAACAATGGCAGTTCAGTGACTACAATTTATGATCGTGTTGGATTCATCATTCACAACACCAGCTGTTACAATTATAATCTCATTAACAGCAAATTGAGAAAAAGAAAAATATTTAAGAGGATATTGCGGCATGAGGCTCATGGATTCAACATAAAACTCACTTCTGACATCAACAACTGAGAACAGATTTGTGATAGCAGATGCCACAGGAAACAAGCATAGATATAGTAACCGCAGACTGTAGGATTTTTGTTGATTTAGGAGTTTAGCAGCATCAATGATTTTCACCAATATGGCCATTTACAAGTAATACAGGGCAATAGGCGTAGGCTGTAGTCCTTTATTTGGAACATGGGTATCCAGAGTTAACCGATGGAAGACATGGGAGGTATGTGCAAACTCCATCTTTGTTTACCCAAATGGGAAATCAAATAATAGAGACGCAATTGTTGCTGCCCATTAATCTGGGAAGAGATCCAAACAATGTAATATAAAACCCATCCATCCATCCATCCATCCAGCATCTTCCGCTTTATCCTCTACTAGGTTCGTGGGGGGGGGGGGGGTTCCCCATGCCCATCCAGGAGAGAATATTTCAGGTGCTGGGCAGATACACCCAGGACAGGGTGCCAATCTATCACTGGGTACACACTCACTCACACAAACACACTCTATATTTGCAATTTGGAGAATTCAATTGGCCTTGATCCATGTTTTCAGACTGTGGGAGGAAACCGGAGAAACCAGAGGAAACCCACACAGATGAACTGAGAGGAGAACATGCTAACCACTAAGCCACTTCGCTCTAGTGATGATTGCCGTCTGGTAATTCCACCTCACCCAGGAGCCAATTGTCACTCTGTGGCATTCACCACTGCAAATTGTGGAACCATCTTCCCAACTCAGAGTCACTAGGCATTTTTAAGAAACTACTAAAGACGTATCTTGTAAACAAATACCTGTTGTAGAGAAAAAAAATAAATAAAAAAAATAAAAAAAATAAAAAAAGGATCAGATAACAATCAGGTTTGATAATTCTACAGTGTAGCTGGTTTTCATTTCATTTACATTTACTAAATGTAAATGTAATGTAAATGTACATTAATATATCAGTCCTGTGTGTTCATGTATTTTAAAATCATGGTGTGGGGGATAAGGGATTTTTATAAAAATGAGTAATTCTGGTCCTTAAATCTGAATCTTTAAATCCTACCAATTTTGATTTAAATGAAATTTCAATGAAATTCACATTTAGTAAAAGCAACATGGCACTCAAGCTTGTGTATTATTGTGAATAAATCATGTGAAAGAGGTCTAAGTGTACTCCACTACTTGTCAGGCCTCACAGCACCTCTTTCCCATGATTTATTCACAATAATGCATGCTCTCTCGTACCTTATTGTTTAATATTAACCAACCAAGTTAACAAAGCTCGAATTAAAGTTCATCTTCTCGTTTTTTCCATGCTCTTGGCTTCCCTCCAAGCATTTCTGTTATGTGAGCCTGGTGTACCACCTACTCCAGAATTTAGGACAAAGACTGTCAGCAGCTTTTAAGGCATGTTAAAGTTTGCCGAAACAACAGCACCAGTCAATCACTGACTTTGAAGCTGATGTTCACGGCTTACTAAAAGCAGCCATCCGCGACTGCCGTTAGTGGTTAGTTATTTAAGATGCTTGGTGAGTCCAACTTAAACACAAGGCCACTATTTAAGTCGAACTCATTTCAGGATCTGGTGAGAGGTAGCTGACAGGCCCAAGCTAAGGGTTATAATTTAACTGCGACTCTTAGTGCCCCCACACGTTTAATTTTACACATGAATATGTCCGTTCCTGCACGCCCCTCCATTAACCCTTCAGCCCGACAGCTGCATATTAGTGTAACACAGTTCCGCTTTTCCCCTCTTCACCACCTCACTTTTCTCGGCATCAAGTGAACGTTACAACAAAGCAGCCAGGCTCCATAAAGTCCATCACTTGAGCAAAACTGATGTTGCTTCTTTGCAGAGCTGACAACTTACAAACTAGGGCCTTTCGTATAGGCACTGCCATCTTAAACTTTATTCATTAGACTCCTGAACCATCCAATCAAGTCCTTTAAACTTCTAACTGTACAAATTGGGATACTAATAATTTGGGATATTTATAGGGAGTGGGTTTTAAGATTAGGATGGATGTAAAGGTTGTAGCAACACTCCTGGAGAGATCCACACCTAGCAATTTAACTGGTAACAGGTGTCCTAATGCAAGATTGCAGTATTTATATCATCTGAAGACACTAATATCATATCAGAAGCTCAGGGGAAAATCTTAGTGCCTGTGTTAAATGTGCATGACCATCAAGCCTTTGGGCAGAAAATGCCACTGTGATGAACATAGCCACATGGGCTTGGGAGTCCCTTAAGGAATCATCGAAACTTCACATAGAAAGCTATTACATCCACCCATCTATTAACTTACCTATCCATTAACCCATCCATTAGCTTAATCATCTACCAGGGTCATGGTGGGGGGTTTCCCATTACCATCCAGGACAGAATGCTTTGGGCACTGTGCAGATACCCAGGAAAGGATGCCAACCCATCGACAGCATATATATAAGGGCATCCATGTTCCATGTTTTTGGACTGTCGGAGCAAACTGGAGAACCAGAAGGAAACCCATGTGGACACGGAGAACATGGAAACTTCACCCAGATCAGGATTCGAATCTGTGCTACCAGCATTTAGAGGTGAACATGCTAACCACTGTTAGCACGTTTGCTTCTCAGCACAAGGGATTCCCGGTTCGAATCCCCATCTGGGTGGAGTTTCTATGTTCTCCCCGTGTCCGCGTGTGTTTCCTCCGGGTTCTCCAGTTTCCTCCCACAGTCCAAAAACATGGATCAAGTCAATTGAGTTCTCCAAATTGCCCCATAAAGTGTGTCTGTGTGAGTGAGTGTGTGCCCAGTGATAGATTGACGCCCTGTCCTGGATGTATTTGCCCAGCGCCCGAAATGTTCTCCCCTGGATGGGCATGGGGAGCCCCACCGCGACCCTAATATAGGATAAAGCGGAAGATAATGGATGGATGGATGGTTGCTAACCACTGAGATACTACAGTAATACTACACTAGTACTTTTTAGGGATGTGAACTCATCTAACCTGGACTGGGAGACATTAGGAACACACATTATGGTCAAGCTCTTGATTTGGCTTCATTTTGGTAGAAACCATCTAAAGATTTTATGTGCAAAAGATCATCCAGACCAACAAAAAGTGGAAAAGTCAATCAAGAACATTCACAAAGGCTTATGCCAAGTGTTAATAAAGCATTATGAATACTAGATTTACGTAAAGTGTTACCAAAATCTCTTTGTTCTATTGTCTGTTTACTAAAAGTCAACTAATTACAGATGTTACTTCATTGTGTGGTTATAAGAAGCCCCCTGGAAAAGGGGTTTATAATAACTGCTCTCCTCCTGATATAGCACTCCTGTGACATTTCACAAAAGAACCGTGATTTTTACCTTATGAACAGAGCCAAATCCGGGGGAGGAAAGGAAATAAAATAATCAGCGTGGTATCCAGAGGTTAGGACGAGCTTTGGAGGATCAAACAAGGTCAGCTCTCTCAGAGCTTCCTGGAAGTGGCAGGGGTGGGATGACATTTTCTCCTGAAGCACTTCTATGCTGTGACTCACGCAGACGGTCTGGGTTCTGTCGCAGCTACTCATTGAGAGGTGAGGGCAGAAATGACAGCGCAAGAAACAGAAACAAAGACTCTGCAGCCTTTCAACTAATACTCAGAATCGGTGTGTGTGTGTGTGTCACTAACTGTGCACTTTTAAGAACAGTATGAGGAATTCTGGGATGGCACGGTGGCTTAGTGCTTAGCATGTTCTCCTCTCAGAGATTCCTGGTTTCGATTCCCAATCTGGGTGGAGTTTCTATGTTCTCCATGTGTCCTCGTGGGGTTCCTTCGGGTTCTCCGGTTTCCTCCCACAGTTGAAAAACATGGATCAAGGTCAATTGAATTCTATACATTGCCCCCTATAGAGTGTGTGTGTGTGTGTGTGTGTGTGTGTGTGTGTGTGTGTGTGTATCCAGCGATAGATTGGCGTCCTGTCTTGGGTGTATCTGTCCAGCGCCCGAAACGTTCTCCACTGGATGGGCATGGGGAACCCCCCCATGAACCTAGTACCTAGTATAGGGTTAAGCAGAAGATAACGAAATGAGATATGTCAAAGATAATAATAAGAATAGAACCTAGAGGTACTGGTATGGGGTGTCACGGTGGCTTAGTGTTTAGCACGTTCTCCTCTCAGCACTAGGGATTCCCAGTTCGAATCCCAATCTGGGTGGAGTTTCCATGTTCTCCCCGTGTCCGCGTGGGTTTCCTCCGGGTTCTCCGGTTTCCTACCACAGTTCAAAAACATGGATCAAGGTCAATTAAATTCTCCAAATTGCCCCATATAGAGTGTGTCTTTGTGAGTGAGTGTGTGTCCAGTGATAGATTGGCGCCCTGTCCTGGGTGTATCTGCCCAGCGCCAGAAACATTCTCCCCTGGATGAACATGGGGAACCCCCCGTGACCCTAGTAGAAGATAAAGTGGAAGATAATGGATGGATAGATGATGAATTATGTGTATCATTCAACAGAACAATGTAGAAAACCATACAGCATGTGATGAAATGACAGTGGCATGTTTGATAGCATGTGGTGTAGTGGTTGGCATGTCTGCCTCTCAGCACTGGGAATCCAGGTGCGAATCCCGATCTGGGTGGTGTTGCCACATTCTCCGTGTCCGTGTGGGTTTTATCCGGGTTCTCTGGTTTCCTCCCACAGTCTGAAAACAGGTGAATTGGCTGATCTAAATTGCCCCATATAGTGTCTGTGTCGGTATGAGTGTGTGTATGCCCAGCGATGGATTGGCATCCTGTCCTGGGTGTATCTGCCCAGCTCCTTAGTAGAGAAAGCAAATGAGAGATGTTTCATGGGGTTTCAAGTCTCATCCCCACTAAAGTAACCACTGTGGGTCCATAGGCAACACTCTTATTTCTCCTAAGGGGATGTATGGCCCAACCCTGTGTTCTGATCCCAACCGGTATTCTTGTTAGTCACTTGGATAAAGGGTCTGCTAAATTATCTCATGTCCATACATTCTAAGAAGAAAAGATATCAGCTTCTGGAACCACATACTGAGAAGAAGAGTCATTTTTTATCATTCTAGAAACGATAAACGCTCTACTTCATAGCAGAACACTCTCGTTCTGAAGATACACTCCGGTCAGCTCAGGGCATTCTATTGCTAATGGTGCCTAATGCTTCCTGACCTCACCATGGAACCAGTGTACCTTCTGTGTAAATGCAAAATGGTGGACTGATCACCGTAGAACCAGCTATTCATTCAAAACCCATCTGCCTATTTCACCAGCTCATGCTCTAAAACCCATCAATATTTGCTGATTCAGCAGTTTAGCATGCTCTGATGTACTGCCTCCGCTCGGGTTAATCTCTCCGTTGTGAATCGATTTGGATGAAAGCGTCTGTTAGATAACAACATTTTAAAACTGACTGTCGTTATTTATTCTATTCCCTAAATACATTTCGTTTCAAAAGCAGCTGTTCATCATCACAAGATTACAAGTTCCAGCTTCACGAGAACCGCCTCCACCGCTGCTGCTGTGTATTACAACATACAGTTTGTTTGAAATGTGATGCACCATATTCTATTCAGCCATCGACAAATAATGCATGAAATAAATACAGTGAAACCTCTGCTAACCCATCCGCAAACAACCTGCTGTAATGTAAACTCCACCCAGAAACTCCACCCACACTGGGAATCGAACCTGGATTCCCAGTGCCGAGGGGCGGAAATGCTAACCACTACATCGCCAAACATATTCTTTATCTTTGCAAATATCCATCCATCCATTATGTTCCGCTTTATCCTCTACGAGGGTCACGGTGTGGTTCCTCATGCCCATCCAGGGGCAAATACACCCAGGACAGGGCACCATTCTATCACTGGGCACACACACACACTCTATATGGGGCAATTTGGAGAATTCAAATGACCTTGATCCATGTTTTTGGACTGTGGGAGGAAACCGGAGAACCCGGAGGAAACCAACGCGGACACGGGGAGAACATGGAAACTCCACCCAGATTGGGATGCGAACCAGGAATCTCTAGCGCTGAGAGGAGATTCCAACCATGCCAATCACTAAGCCACCGTGTCGCCCTCCTTTGCAAATATGATCATATTTAATTGGCACAACAGTAATGATACCCCTCCACCCCTCCACCCCTCGGACCTTCACTTGTACACTCTGAAGGGTCTTGGAACCTCTGGCCTGTGGTATTTTTTGCCTGTACACAGTGAATCATTACAACACATGATTTCTTTTTCTGTTTTGGAGTGGCATTCAAGGACGCAGCATGGAGGCTGCAGCAGCGCGAGTTCCTCAGTTCCTCAGCGCGTTCGGGGAATTCATGATAAATATGCTGCACGTACTCCACCTTTGAATGGGAATGGCCTTTATCTCATCCCCGCACCCTCTCGGTGTATTCTCCCAGTGCTTTGATTCATACATCAGAAATGCAGGACTGTCATTTCAAAACAGACGGGATTCTTATTTACATTCGCGCTGCGCCTTTGAGGCCGTCCCGTTTGGGGTTTTTTTGCAGGTCACACGGCAGCGTTGTTCACTTGCGATTACGGTGTAATCGAGCCGGGTGTTTCAGCTCTGTGTGGTTTCTCCTGGAACTGGACATTTAATTCAGTCCAAGGTTTCAGTGGGGGTGTGTGTTTGTGTGTCAGTCTTCCTTATCCACAACTCATAACCCCATACACAGGGAAGCGTACAACTTTCAGAAGGCTTTTTTTTTCCCCCGTGTAAATGCATTACAGCGTACATACATATTAAAAGCACACGGCGCTGCAGCAATCTCATATCCAGACTGTGTAATTGGATCTGCTTTTGCGCAATAATTACAAACTAAATCATCTTTAGGGAAACGTCAGGCCTTGTGGACGATCGTGCATCGGGCTATGATGTGTTTCACAGATGATGAGGACACCCACTCAGCGGATGTCCACATTGTGTGTCGGCAAGCGTGTGTGTACGGCCATATTTAACATCATGTTAATAGTTTTGTCCATAGAAAAACAAAAGCGGTCCAACAAAACGGACAAAAGATTATCTTGCCTGCGCTTTCTGTCTGACTGGACGTTTGTAAATGTCAAATCAGCTTTTGTAATTGTAATTTCTAATTGTTAATTTGAGGCGGCACGGTGGCTTAGTGGTTAGCACGTTCTCCTTTCAGCGCTAGGGGTTCCCGGTTCGAATCCCTACCTGGGTGGAGTTTCCATGTTCTCCCCGTGTCCGCGTGGGTTTCCTCCGGGTTCTCCGGTTTCCTCCCACAGTCCAAAAACATGGATCAAGTCGATTTGGAGTTCTCCAAATTGCCCCATATTGTATGTGTATGTCTGTGTGAGTGTGTGCCCAGTGATAAATTGGTGTCCTGTCCTGGGTGTATCTGCCCAGCGCCCGAAACGTTCTCCTCTGGATGGGCATGTGGAACCCCCCTGCGACCCTAATATAGGATAAAGCTGAAGATAATGGATGGATAAATGTTAATTTGTTTATTTTTCGGCCACCGTACAACCCCCCCCCCCCCCCACACACACACACATACACACTTATTCTTGCATAGTGGGGACTTAACATAAACACTACCCCATAACAGTAACCATGGTCTCACATGTCCCCATAACATTGGTAGCATAGTTTTGTCCATAAAAAAACAAAAGCGGATCAACAAAACATTTTCTTGCCTGCGCTTTCTGTCTGAATGGACGTTTGTAAATGTCAAATCAGCTTTTGTAATTGTAATTTCTAATTGTTAATTTGTTTATTTTTCGGCCACCGTACAACTCCCCCCCCACACACACACACATACACACTTATTCTTGCATAGTGGGGACTTAACATGGTCTTTCCCATAAACATTACCCCATAACAGTAACCATGTTTTCACATATGAGCGTGCAAACATGTCCCCATGATGTTAAATATACCCGTACACACACACACATGCAGACACACACTGTGGACATCCGCTGATTGGGTGTCCTCATCATCTATGAAACACATCATAGCCTGACACATGATTAGTGTGTGCCCAGCGATAGATTGACACCCTGTTCTGGGTGTATCCCCTTGTAGAGGATAAACCGTAAGATAATGGATGGAGGGATGAAAATCAAATATATAATATAATTAAATATATAAATATAAATGCGGAGACATTTACAACATTTACACACGACCAGTCAGGTAGGTACCCTACTCAAGAAGTGCTGATGGCTGATAACTGTCAAACTTTTGTGGGGACTGTGTAACTGAGTGGAACATTGTCATAACTTTGGTAACATTTGTTTTGTCTATGAAAATATATTCAGTAGCTCTGAAACCTCTAATACTGCAATTAAACTAGTAAAACATCTGTAACCTGTTTCTGAGCTCCAGGATTTTCTCCCGATCATTTATTCATAGTCTGTCGTCAGATCTGCACCCAGCTGCATCACACTGGTGATGGATCTGCTCGAAAACACAGAGCGATTTACATGATCCTCTTATTTCGGAGGGACGTATGGCTTGTTGAAGTGACCTGCATATCCCAAGCCACCAAACAATGGGTCTGTGGATCAATCCTCAATACAAATTATAATCAAAACTCAAAAGAAGCCGTAACCCTAAAACCAGTCAGATAGCACGGCGTTAAACAGTCAGTCATCTAGAACCCAATACCCAATACCGTCACCTGTACTCCTAGGCTTTGAGCATTTCTAACCTTGGTAGAATTTTGGAAACTCGGTGTGTAAATGCCATGTTCATCTAAAGGTCTTAACCAGGGGCGTCGTTAGACCTGGGCTTTCGGGGCTGTAGCCCCGGGTGAAATGAGAGCAGCTTTCTCTGCAGCCTCTCCTCCAGCAGCGGGACCGAACGATGGAGTCACCATCAGCTGTTTGTGCTTCCAAGCTCTCTCTCTGTGTGTGTGTGTGTGTGTGTGTGTGTGTGTGTGTGTGTGTGAGGGAGACAGATTTTTTTCGCCAGTATCGAGAGTAAAGTTACCGTAATAACTGTATGTTGGCTGTAAAGAGCAGTTCTCAGCTTTCATAAACTGTCAGAATTTTCTGAAGGCGCAAACTGGCGCAGAGTTACGGTATTTCAAAGCAAAACCTTGTTCAAACTCTCATCTGCAACCGACTCGTAAAACAGATTCATGCTTTTCTGCAGCTTAGGTTCGTTTATTCAAACATTTTCAGCCAAGACCATCATTTATTAGAAGTTCTCCAAATTGCCCCATATAGTGTGTGTATGCGTGTGTGTCTGTGTGAGTGAATGTGTGCCCAGCTATAGATTGGCGCCCTGTCCTGGGTGTATTTGCCCAGCGCCCGAAATGTTCTCACCTGGATGGGCATGGGGAACCCCCCCGCGACCGTAATAGAGGATAAAGCGGAAGATAATGGATGAATGAATGAATAACTAATAAATGATAAAACAAAATGAATGTAACAACAGTTTGAAAAATGAATAGGGCAATTTTTTAAAGAGGACAGAGGGGGAATAAGGGATCTGGGCTATAGCCCCTGATGTTTCTAAACCCTAAAAACGCCCCAGGTCTTAACACTAATCAAACTGCACGCTTTGCCCATATAACCAGCCACGCGGCAATGGATTCTACAAATCCACGCTGACATCAACACCTACGCGGCGGAGGCACTACTGTATATAAATATGCCGCGAACATCTAGACACGTTCACATCAGAGATCTGTAGAGCAAACACTCATTTAAATCAACCCAAACATAACAGCGGCTCGACAAACACAGCAGCGCAGCAACAGTTTTGCAGGGGTTGAGAGCCGTCGCTAGGCAAAGCAAATATGGCACATCAAAGCCGACGAATTATAAAGACTTTCATCTGATCCGCAAGTCGGCCATTGGACACATTTAAATCTTGTTCATGCTCCTGCCTCAAAATAATAATAGCAACAATAATAATAATAATAACAACAAGAGGACAGCACAGTGGCTTAGTGGTTAGCATGTTCTCCTCTCAGCACTAGGGATTCCCGGTTCGAATCCCAATCTGGGTGGAGGTTCCATGTTGTCCATGTGGGTTTCCCCCGGGTTCTCCGGTTTCCTCCCACAGTCCAAAAACATGGAACAAGGTCAATTGAGTTCTCCAAATTGCCCCATACAGAGTGTGTCTGTGTGAGTGTGTGTGTGTGCCCAGTGATAGAGTGCCGCCCTGTCCTGGGTGTATCTACCCAGCGCCCGAAACATTCTCTCTTGGACGGGCATGGGGAACCCTAGTAGATGTTCATGTTTCTGCCTCAAAATAATAATAATAATAATAATAACAACAAGAGGACGGCACGGTGGCTTAGTGGTTAGCATGTTCTCCTCTCAGCGCTAGGGATTCCCGGTCCGAATCCCAATCTGGGTGGAGGTTCCATGTTCTCCCCGTGTCCGCGTGAGTTTCTTCTGGGTTCTTCGGTTGCCTCCCCCTCCCAACAGTCTAAAAACATGGATCAAGGTCAATTGAGTTCTTCAAATTGCCCCATATAGTGTGTGTTTGTGTGTGTGTGTGTGAGTAAGTGTGTGCCCAGTGATAGATTGGCGCCCTGTACTGGGTGTATCTGCCCAGCACCCAAAACGTTCTTCCCTGGATGGGCATGGGGAACTTCACCACGACCCTAGTAGAGGATAAAGCGGAAGATAATGGATGGATGGATAATAATAACAACAACATTATAGGGTGGCATGGTGGACATTTCAAACAATCACAGACTCTCAGCGTTGGGAGAATATTGATAAATGGTACCCAAAAAAGTGGACGCACCTTCCTCACACCCCCACCCCCTCCCCCTCCCATCAATTGCACAGGCAACGCAGCAGGGAATGATTTAAAAAGATCTGCGGCACAAAGCATGGTCACAGTAGCCACTTAAAAAGATTATATTACAGAGAAGATGTCATTTTTTCTGCACAAAAGACTTTTAAAGCCATTTCGGGGGGAAAAAAGAAATTTGGAGAAAATAGGTTAAAAGCAGTGGCGCCTGTTCCACGTGAAATGTGAGGCTACGGACGTGTCGTTTTTTATTAAATCGACTGTAAAGGTAATTTGTCACTTTAGTTATTTCGTTTCTTTCGATAGGAAGTTGAAGTTCGGGATTAAATATAGTGTTTAAAGAAAATTCCCGTCGAGTTCAGAAAGGTGTGTACAGAGAACGGGGGCTCGAAAATGTTCTTTAAAGGGGGTAGTGCAAAAAAAGGCTGGGGGGCATTTAGTAAACGTGCTGAAGTGTGACTGGCCACTTTTGATGTGCACTACATGGCCTAAAAAACTCTGATCTGGGATCAGGTCTGTGTTCAGCAATGGTATGAGGTCAGCTGACCTCAATATACAAACCCAACAGTGTACATCCATCCAGGGGAGAACGTTTCGGGTGCTGGGCAGACACACCCAGGACAGGGCACCAATCTATCGCTGGGCACACACTCACTCAGACGAACACACTCTATATGGGGCAATTTGGAGAATTCAATTGACCTTGATCCATGTTTTTGGCCTATGGGAGGAAACAGGAGAACCCGGAGGAAACCCACACAGACACGGGGAGATCATGGAAACTCCACCCAGATTGGGATTCGAACCGGGAATCCCTAGCGCTGAGAGGCGAACGTGCTAACCACTAAGCCACATGCCGCCCACTGTTTAAATCACTACATTAAATGTTCTTATGGGGAAAAAGTTGATGATATTCAAACTGCAGAAACTTTAGAGAACATGGACTTGTAGACGTTAGGGAGGATTGATGGAATGTTAAATCGGGGGTTTAAGATTAGTCGGGGCTAATGTTTTGATTTAAATGATTTCATCAAATGGATCTTTCAGCGGGAAGCCGGGACGAGATCTTGTCTAGTGGACGTCCAGACGATTCCGTGGTGTTTCATGTGGGCTGAGGTTTGGAGCATAATGGCATTTCATTATCTTTAAATAGGAACAAAGACGTCGGTCCTGGGCGTCCCAGATAAGTTTGCACTCTGCCCGTCAAATCCGGTTCTGTTCATTGATTGATCAAAAGTTTATAATTGGGAGCATCTTTAACGAATCGTCTGCACATTTCATTTACTGAATTTAACATAAAGTCAAAATTAAACCTCAAATGTGATATTTTTTTATCCAACATGTTTTATAATGCGGCGGCACGGTGGCTTAGTGGTTAGCACGTTGGTCTCTCAGCACTAGGGATTCCCATTTCGAATCCCCATCTGGGTGGAGTTCCATGTTTTCCCCGTGTCCGCGTGGGTTTCCTCTGGGTTCTCCGGTTTCCTCCCACAGTCCAAAAACATGGATCAAGTCAATTGAGTTCTCCAAATTGCCCCATATTGTATGTGTAAGTCTGTGTGAGTGTGTGCCCAGCGATAGATTGGTGCCCTGTCCTGGGTGTATCTGCCCCGTGTCCGTGTGGGTTTCCTCCGGGTTCTCTGGTTTCCTCCCACAGTCCAAAAACATGGATCAAGTCAATTGAGAACTCCAAATTGCCCCATATAGAGTGTGTTTGTGTGAGTGGGTGTGTGCCCAGTGATAGATTGGCAACCTGTCCTGGGTGTATCTGCCCAGCGCCCGAAACGTTTTCCCCTGGATGGGCATGGGGAACCCCACCGCGACCCTAATATAGGATAAAGCGGAAGATAATGGATGGATGGATGTTTTATAATGTATTCTTTTCCTCAGTTTAGTTGAACGCAGCTTTAAAATGATATCATTGATTCATATTTTCATTGCTCACCTGTCCATATTTTTCGTTCCACATATTATAAAGGCACTTAGTAGATCTGTAAGTCTATTAGTGTGTCTACATTCTAACTATCGGTCTGTTTTACACTGATCATGATGATGAGGACCCTCACAGGACCACCACAGAGCAAGTACTACAGCGATAGTGGAGGATTTTAGAGATGAGACGATTAATCCACCTCAACATTATTATCATGACATGACATCAACATTCCTAAGAAAGCAGCACTTGAACCTCCACTCGCAATCACAACATCATGTCTACGGCCAGCCGGCAGGCCAGATCTTTCACCTATAGTGAACATTTGGCGCATCATAAACAGGAAGGTGCAACAAAGAAGGCCCAAGACGATTCCTATTTCTAAACTTGAGAAACTACTCTCCTCGGTTCCCAGACGTCTGTCGAGTGTTGTAAGAAGAAGGGGGGATGCCACACAGTTATGAAAATGGCCTTGTCCCAACTTTTTTGGGATTTGTTGATGCCATGAAATTTTGAAACGACATATTTTCCCCTTATTCTCTCTCAGTTGAAACTTTTGATCTGTGATTTGCGTTCCATTCTGAATACAATATTGACATTTGCTATCTCCACATCATTTCATTCAGTTTTTATTCACAATTTGTTTAGTGTCCCATCTTTTTTTGGAATCCTGTTTGTATATGGAAAATTACACATAAGCCAGAGTTATCTGTTGCCGCAGTGTTTGTTATTTATCCTTCAATCCTTCATCAGCACTCACAGGATGCTACCTACAGGCTGCTTGTGGCTTCAGCGCTGTCACTGAGGTGTTTAAAAACCACACACACTGCTGCGTCTCATTCGTTCTTACCATTGCAACAAACACAGCACCACCTCCAGTGTATACCTGCGTTGTGGTGGTACTATTGGGTTCTGAGTAAAGGGAACTAACACAGTATGTACTGTAGCACGAACACGAGCAGATTGGACTGCAGTCTGTAATTAAAATTCCACATTCTGTAATGATGGACTTTGTAGTTCTACAGTTCCAGACTGTAGTCCATCTGTTTAGAGAACAGAGAAAGTGGACTACAGTATATACTGTGTTAGTTCTCTAATGATCAGGACCCCAATAGTAGCACCACAGATCAGGCATTATTTAGCTGCTGCATTATTCCTATCCCAGCAGTGTCACTGAGGTGTTTATGATACCTGTTCTGTGATGGTCCTGAGAACCAACAGGGGACTAACAAAACCAAAGAACACAGATGGACTACAGTCTGTAATTGTAAAACTATAAAGTTCATCTATATGGTAAGAGGAGGAATTAGACAATGGAGCAAGAAGGTGGCGTGTCCTGTTGGCTGGGTGGGGGGTTCATCAGGCGCATTAATGACCTTTACTCACTGCCTATTTTCCCCAGTTCCACCTCCCACCCCTCAAACCTTGTTCGTTCTTCCATGCCTGTTAATACTGTTACATACCAGACTTACTTCATTTAATAGGATTTGTGTATCCAGGTAAAAAAGACATGAGCACCAAGTTGACCACCTACAACATATAACGCAGCTACCAAATATCAGAAATTTGTTTCCGAAAAATACAAAGCTTTGTGTTTTCAAATAACGCAGATCCAAACTATTCAGATTCCAAAAAAAATCCTTTACAAGTGAATCGATTCCGCTTTTTAGGGCAGCCATTATACGGCTAGACTAAAACAATCAAGTTGTTTTCAATTAGGGATTTTATTTTATTTTCAGCCGCGCCATCCCGCCGTCTGGCAGAAATTTATATGTCCATTTAAACTACCCGAAGCATAACAGCTAACTAATCCGATGGCACAATGAAACACATCACCACTCTACATCCTCCGAGAAGGGCGGATGCACAGTAAACGGGCCTCGTGTCTGGTAATTTGCCACCTGAGCGTTATCAAGGCTGTGCGGGATGAAATCAGTTTTATTGATCCTGAAGAAAATTTACGTGCTAACTCGTCTGGGTCAATATAATTTATACAACATGTATAAAAAAAAGGAATACTGTCAATATTATACTAATCCCAATAACACTGTAGAAAGAAGCCACTCCTGCAGAAGCGGGGAGATGCGGTGCAGTTTAACTGCCACTGGCTGAATGCATGGCCGCAGGGAGCTCCTCTAAAATAAGGGTGCACAGTAAAAGCAAGCTCGAACCCATTTTACTCGCCTTAAATGTAATGCTGGCCTAATTAAATCAATGCAGGTTGCACGGGTCTTAAAATAAAAGTACTTCCAAAGGCCTGCAGTTCCCTCAGTCCTCAAACCCGGCTATTATCCCTCCTCGTCACAGCTTATATTGTGAATTGGAAGCTTGCAGATTCAGTTAAATGCACTGAATGAAATCCAGAATAGTACACAATTAGGCCAGGTGTTTAGCATGCATGCACTTTTGTTTGCATCAACTGCTTTAAATATTACAAGACCATCAAGTTATTTACAGGAAATAACCTTTTTTTGCTGTAGGGATGAGACAAGTCAGCATTTTTGCAATTAATAATGATAATAATGATTAAAAAAATACAAACATACGATTAATTAATAGTAAGAGTGCCTCAACAGCGTCATGACGACATTCATAAGAAAAATACATAATTTGTCTGTGGCTGTGATTTATACCAAGTTGAGCAACTCGCATGGAACTATCACTTGCGGCACACTATCGTTTTTATCCATCCATCCATTATCTTCTGCTTTATCCTCTATTAGGGTCGCGGGGGGGTTCCCCATGCCCATCCAGGGGAGAACGTTTCGGGTGCTGGGCAGATACACCCAGGACAGGATGCCAATCTATCACTGGGCACACATAAAAAAAATCACAGTCCAAAAATCATGGATCAAGGTAAATTGAATGCTCTAAATTGCCCCATATATAGTGTGGGTGAGTGTGTCTGTGTGAGTGTGTGCCAGTGATAGATTGGCGCCCTGTCCTGGGTGTATCTCCCCAGTGCCTAAAATGTTCTCCCACAGATGGGCATGGGGAACCCCCCCCCCCAATCCAAAATGAATAATTGTATGGATGGATGCAATTTTCTCTTAATTCTTTTACAGTATATACGGGCGCACGGTGGCTTAGTGGTTAGCATGTTCGCCTCTCAGCGCTGGGGATTCCCAGTTCGAATCCCAATCTGGGTGCAGTTTCCATGTTCTCCCCGTGTCCACGTGGGTTTCATCCGGGTTCTCCAGTTTCCTCCCATAGTCCAAAAACATGGATCATGGTCAATTGAGTTCTCCAAATTGCCCCATTTAGAGTGTGTGTGTGAGTGAGTGTGTGCCCAGCGATAGATGGCGCCCTGTCCTGGGCCCTGCCCAGCGCCTGAGACGTTCTCCCCTGGATGGGCATGGGGAACCCACCCAGCGTCCCTAGTAGAGGATAAAGCGGAAGACAATGGATGGATGAATGGATTTTCACAAAATAATTAAATATTTGTTCCTTTTCGGATAAGAAAATGTTATCATTTTTGTTGAAGCTAATTCGTTATAATCATCGTAGTAATCACATAATCGTGATCGTATCACTTACGTGATAATCGTACCATCACAACCTGTCATCATCTCATCGTTAATTAGCAGTGTCTGATTCGACTCAGAAATGTTTTAAAAAAAGAAATCAGCGTTCCGTTTGTCTGACATTTAGAATAAAATGTAAGTATAAATGTAAGAACAACTAGGTGTTTGAAAGTGCTTTGTGCTGGTAATGAAATGAAAAGAGCTTGATTAAAGGTGCCGATGTCAAGCAAACACAATTATATAAATTCACCTTGTAACAACATTTATAAAACACAGACACTAAACAGCATCTTCTGTCACACTGGTCTGCTTTATCTGCCCACCCAGACTGTGTGTAACTATATATACACTGCACAGGTTTAAATAACATTGTGGGGGCCATAACCTGTTTGATCACATGTAACTGTGGGAATCACAAGACGGTCCTCGTAATGCAAATCATCTCATTTTATTATTTTACACTTAATCCTCTAAATGGCGACACGGGGGCCGTGGTTAGCATGTTCTCCTCTCAGTGCTGGAGGTTCCAGGTTTGAATCCCAATCTGGGTGGAGTTTCCACGTTCTTCCCGTGTTCATGTGGGTTTCCACCAGGTTCTCCGGTGTCCTCCCATGGTCTAAAAACATGGATTCAAGATCATTTATATATTCTAATTAGCCTTATATAGTGTGTTTGTGTCTGCTTGTGTGTGTGTGTGTGTGTGTGTGTGTGTGTGTGTGTGTGAGTGAGTGTGTGCCCAGCGATTGATTGGCAACACTAAATGTTCTCTCCTGTATGAGCATGGGGAACACCCCCGCAACCCTATTAGTGGATTAATCGGAAGTTAATTAATGAATCCTCTTCTAGGGTCGCGGTGTGGGGGGGGGGGGGGGGGGGGGGGGGGTGGTGGTTGTTGGGGGGGGGGTTCCTCGTGTCCATCAAGGGGAAAACTTTCTGGCGCTGGGCAGATACTTTCCTAACTGGGCGCCATTCCATAAGTGTACACACACTCACTTACACAGACACACACTACATGGGGCAATTCAGATCAGCCAATTCACCTTAAAAGTATGTTTTTGGACTGTGGGAGGAAATCGGAGAACATGGAGGAAGGCCACACGGACACGGGGAGAACATGGAAAGTCCGCCAACAGTCCATCATTAAGTTTTAAAGTGAAATGGTTACATTTGGGTTAGGGTTTAAGAAATGTATAGAAGTCAATGTAAATTCAAAGTCGTGTGTGTGAGTGTGTGTGTGTGTGTGTGTGTGTAAGAGACAATAAGAGAAATACTGCAGGAGAGTATAGTAGCACAGGACTTGTTGTGTCCCCATCACTCTCTACACAACTGCAACACACTGTTTGGTTAGAACCGGGAACAGAACATTAAAATCTTAGGGCTCATTTTTAATGCATGAGGGTGTATGCTTTATTTCTTGGTGCATTGTGAGGCTGCTTCCCAAACTACACCGCATGGGGGAAAGTATTGGGACACAGCTCTAAATCATTGGTTTCAGATCATTCAGTCCCATAACACAAGTGCACGAAATAATTTAGCACCCAGCCGGACAACTTTGTGGAAAGATTATAATGAGATATAATAAAAGCTCCAGTAGTTAATGTGTAAGTGTCCCAATACTATATCATACTATATCTACAACCCAAATTCAGCACAAAGAAAACATTGTTCAGACAGTAAATTGTTAAATGGTTGTTAAATAGTAATAACTACAGATCCTGGTCTTATGTAAAGGATTCACCGATTGGTGCCATGGTGGCCCAATCAGTGCTGGGGCTCCAGGTTCAAATTACGATCTGGGAGTCTTCACGTTCTCCCCATGTCTGCGTGGGATTCCTGCGGGTTCTCCAGTTTCTTCCCACAGTCTAAAAACAGGGATTGAATGTATATTGGCTGCTCCAAGTTGCCCCTATATAGTGTGTGTGGCCAGTGTGAGTGAGTTAGTGAGTGTCCTGTCCTGGGTGTATCCGCCCAGCACCTAGAACGTTCTCCCCTTGATGTACCCCGCCCAAGACCCCACAGTCTGTTGGTGCTCAGTAATAAATTGAATTATAATAGAAATACACATTATTCATTATTACTCATTATTAATCAGGGTGGCACGGTGGCTTAGTGGTTAGCATGCTCTCCTCTCAGCACTAGGGATTCCCAGTTCCAATCCCAATCTGGGTGGAGTTTCCATGTTCTCCCCGTGTCCACATGGGTTTGCTCCGGGTTCTCCGGTTTCCTCCCACAGTCCAAAAACATGGATCAAGGTCAATTGAATTCTCCAAATTGCCCCAAATAGAGTGTGTGAGTGAGTGTGTGCCCAGTGATAGATTGGCACCCCGTCCTGGGTGTATCTGCCCATCGATCAAAACGTTCTCCCCTGGATGGGCATGGGGAACCACAACCCACCACAACCCACCCCACCCCACCCCACCCCGCGATCCTAGTAGAGGATCCATCCATCCATTATCTTCCACTTTATCCTATATTAGGGTCACGGGGGAGGGGGGGGGGTTCCTCATGAACGTTTTGGGTGCTGGGCAGATACACCCAGGACACGGCGCCAATCTATTACTGGGCACACACACTCACTTAGACATACACTCTATATGGGGCAATTTGGAGAACTCAATTGACTTGATCCATGTTTTTGGACAGTGGGAAGAAACCGGAGAACCCAGAAGAAACCCATGCGGACACAGGGAGGACATGGAAACTCCACCCAGATTGGGATTCGAACCAGGAATCCATAGAGCTGAGAGGCAAACGTGCTAACCACTAAGCCACCGTGCCGCCCCCTAGTAGAGGATAAAGTGGAAAATAATGGATGGATGGATGGATGGATTATTTAGTCATGGCATCTTGACGTTACGATCTGCAAACACTACGATTAAGTGTTCATCCTGGAGAATGTGTACTGTTCTTTCTTTCTTTCTCTCTCTCTCTCTCTCATGTGTGTGAGAGCACAGAAACACTAGCAGGCTCTAAAGAGGGACCCAGATGGATTGGGTATCACTGCTACAGACTACACAATAATGACCCTGATGTACTGAGAATCAGCCCAATGTGCTCGGGGACGCGCTGTGTTTTGAAGTATGGCGCGCAGCAACCAATCAGCTGCCGGGGAGGCGGGGTTTCCCACTCGGGGGCGGGGTTCGGTCCTCTATTTAAAGTCAAGCGGTGCAGGCGAGTTGAAGTGTAGTTTTTGCCTTCGCGCAGGGTTCAAGGAGAGCCGCATCCAGGGGGGAAGCCTTTGTTTGTTTGGATGGGGCAACTAGAAAGCGCGGATGGAGCGCACGATCCATTAACCGTAGTCGCCTGGAACTAAGCAGGTATTTCTTTCTATTCTTGCCATTTAGTCCATAGTGCCATTTGGAGCCTCTGCGTGTTTCTGCTCCACGCAGCGTGTTTATTATAGCAGCCCACGGGCTTGTTTACATGCGCGCATGGGACGTGGTGGCACGTTTGGGAGTTTGCCCTTTACGCATGTCGTTTGCAGACGCAGCTTTCCATGCCTCTCCCGTCCTTGATGGGCAACCAACTGGACCGGATCACGCACCTGAGCTACAGCGAGCTACCCACCGGGGACCCGTCGGGCGTGGAGAAGGACGAGCTGCGCGTCGGCGTCGCCTACTTCTTCTCCGACGACGAGGAGGAGCTGGACGAGCGGACACTCGAGCGCGGCAGCCCCAGCCCGGGCGACGAGGGCGCCGTGGGCACCCCGGACGAGCTCGAGTACTCGGCCTTCTGCTGCCAGGAATGCATCTTCTCCAAGGTGCGCCCTCGGGACGACCTGCGCGTCTACCCGGTGCCCACGCTGCTGGCCATGTGCAAGCCGGGCGACGTGCTGGAGCTGGTGGCGAGCGCGCAGGCGCCGCACTGGGCCGTGTTCCAAGGCGAGGACCAGGTCATCCACCTGCACAAGGGCGAGATCCGCAAGGACAGCTTGTTTGAGGTGAGCGGCGGCCGGCGAGGGCGCATCGCCAACGAGCGCTACCGATTCCGGCCGCTGCCCCCGGACCTGGTGGTGCGCAACGCCAGCGGCCATCTGGGGCTCAGCCGCGCCGACGTGTGCTGGACCAGCTCGGAGAGCTTCGCCGCCTGGTGCCGCTTCGGCAAGCGCGAGTTCAAGGCGGGGGGAGAGGCGCACTCGGCCGGCCAGCGTTACCTGCTCAAGGCGCACCTGTCGGAGAGCACCGTGCACACGCTGGTCTTCCGCAGTCTGGAGGAGCTGATACGCGAGCGGCGGCGCGTCGACGCCAGCGGCATCCTCGAGGAGCTGTCGTTGCTCGACAGCAAGCCGTGACGGGACGCGCGGGATCTGCGGGCTTGTGCTTGCTGTTGGCCGTTGGGAAACCCCCCAAAAAAGGCTCCTGACTGCGGCTGGGGATGCTTTTCCACATGCCAGACTTTGGAGGAATTCGCAGGGACAGCGCCCAGGCTGGAGGATGCTGATGCTGATGCTGACGGTGCCATGGACCTCAGTGCGCAGGGACCGGGATGCTCGGTGGAACCGTGCCCGAGCCCCAGCGTTGCTTTCATTTCGGATTCTCGCCTTGTTGCTCTTTTTTTTTCCACGTCCCGAAGCTAAAAAGCATCGACCCCCCCCCCACCCCGAGCGCGCAACCGTGCGCCACGAATCCGCCCCTCCACACGTCATTAAATGTACCCGAACCTTGTTTTCAGGAGTCATATTTTTGTATTTCAGTTAGCGACTCGACACAATGTTTTATTTAAATAAAAAAAAAAGTCAGACTGCTCTGTGGAAAAAAAAATATAAAATATATATATATACAGGGGTCGTGTATTAAATCTGGTGCTGTCGCTGCATAGAAATGGGCTTTTGGGGGCTGAGCTGCATCTCAAATAGGAAACTAATCCCTCACTGGGCCGTTCCTTGTTTTATATGCACCTCCGCATGTCCCTTTGCCTGATTTCAATCAGGAGTAGGCTATTCTTTCTGGTGTGTATTAGTATGCCTTGGGAGAGGGGAGACTGGGAGAGAGACCATCATGGGGTCTCAGTTGATGTGATTTGTGTGTGCTCGCTTAGAACCAACTTCTTCAACTGCACATCCATCCATCCATTATCTAACACTTTATCCTATACTAGGGTCCCATGCCCATCCAGGGGGGAACGTTTCAGGCACAGGGCAGATATACCCAGGACAGGGTGCCAATCTATCATCGGGCACACACTCACTCACACAGACATACAAACACACGCTATATGGGGCAATTTGGAGAATTCAATTGACCGTAATTCATGTTTTTGGACTGTGGGAGGAAACCGGAGAACCCGGAGGAAACCCATGTGGACAACATGGAAACGCCACCAGGATTGGCATTGGAACCAGGAATCCCTAATGCTGAGGGATCTCCCAAGATCGGGATTCAAACCTGGAGGTTAATGTGCTAACAATTACACTACAGTGCTGTCCACAATGTACATCATTCAATTTTAATCATGTTGTTAGAGTTATGGTAAGGTTACAGTTGTGGTAGTGATATTTATGGTTAAATTTGGCTAACGCTTTAAGAAATGTATAGAAGTCTATGTAAAATCAAGGTGTGCGTGTATGGGTGTGGGATTCTAATCGGGAATAACGTGCTAACCACTAATCCCCCGTGCCGCCCTCAACTGCCCATCCAACAGGCCAAAATCGAATCCACCAGGAAGCACGGGTCACGAGGCATCAGGGTGCAAGCACAGCTATAGGCTGAACCTGCGCTCAGTAAGCCTGTGAGGGTGGGAAACTTGTCAGAACTTGTTGTTTGACACACAAATAGCTTTAACCGTCACGGGGATGTCTCACAGCGGGTGCACGCCCTGCAAACAGCACCGAGATGAAAGTCCCACATGATGTCTTCAGGGGGGCGGAATTTTAAAGAATACTTCCTCAGTGCCCATCCATTTTTTTTTTCCTAATAACATGAACTTCGGATGCAAAGCGGACCGCGTGATGCCGGATTCTTTCATGCCACCTTGATTTTGGAGTTCACAGAAAACAGCGTTGAGGAAAAACAAGCCAATCCAAACCAATCTCACTACATTATGCACTTTATTTTACACTTGCGCTTATTAAAAAGCCCCCAAGATCCTTTTTCATTATACGAGGTTATAATCCAGATTGATATCATGTGATATTTCAGTACAAAGTTTAAGACGCCGGCTCAGTACAGAGCACATCCTCACATGAATGTTTCATCAGATGAGGGAATTTCTTTCTGCTGCAGTGTAACAGACTAAACTCCTGTGCTGTACGAACACGGACTTAAAATAGCGACTGTTATAAAGAGGTTGTTTGTTGGCTGGTTCAAGGTGACTAGGGATGCAACACCATAATTAATTGACCGAGTGTGTAAACCAGTGGCGGTTCGCTCGCTGGTGCAGGATGATGCAAACTGCTGTGCTGAAGCCTGAATTTTTCACAAGGCTTGACGTTTTTCGAAAAATCGGCCATTCTCGATGCACTTTGATGAACTCGCACGCCGAGTTTGGCTTTTGACATGCCACGGCGTCTTCGGTGGAGTTCATGTTTGGGTAATTTATGATCATTAAACCGTCATTAAGCCAAGGTGAAGGGATTAATGTGTGCAGTGGCGATTCATCTCAATCCACAGCGCTCCACTTTTAGCTGCGATGTTCGTACAGCATCAAATCAAGACTGTTGTGCTTTGCAGAACTGGAATGCATGCTCTACTAGGTTTTCTATTAGCCAGAGATAGACGTGGTTATAATTTATGAGGCTCTAGAGGGCTGATTGACCTGAAGCACATAAGCTTAGACTGTTTGAGTCGGGTCTGAAATGGGATTATCTGCAGTGTTGCCAAAAACCTGATAGAAGTAAGTTGGGAAACTGGAAACCAGCAGCTGGGTTCAAGTTTAAGTTCAAGTAATTTATTTATATAGCCTTTTTTTACAACAGTACATTGTCACAAAGCAGCTCTACGGAGTTAAAAGCCATTAAATGCCCAAAGGGCAAGCCGAAGCGACAGTGGCAAGAAAAATAACTCTTTTTTTTTTGTTATTTTAAGGAAGAAACCTTGAGTTCAGGCAGTGTGCTCGTTCCTAACGCAGCCTTCACACAGGGCTCCATGCATAATGCATCGTCGACCTCACTACGTTCTGTAAACACCAACGAACCTGTTAATCCTTTCTGTTTTAAACGGAATTTAGGACTATTTTGAAAAAGTCCTCATGGTATTAGACTAGCCCTGGGCGTTTAATGGCCCTTTGGCTCTCTCTTGCGCTGATCTGCATTAGATCAATGAGAAATCTAAAGTCTAAAGTCTAAATAAGTGTACGGAGTCGGGATTTCATTGCTAAAGCACAGACCCAAATGCAAAGTAAAATAAAATAAAAATAGTCTACATTAAAATCAAAGCATGGTGTGAACAAGGTGCTTTATAGCTTTTGCCCAGAGTATAAGTGCATTGCTTTTATGCGTAATTCCATTTAGTCCTATTTTTATTTGTGGCCCCTTGAGAAAACCAATTGCCCTGCTCTTAAAAAATGCCCTTCTGGAGATCTAGCTCTCAACACTAAACCAATAATTTTCATCATATCAATGATTATATTTATAACAACACTACGTAATGTACTTAATTCCACCAATCATGTTAAAAGCAACCATAGGCAACTATAAGTAGGATGATGCCGTATGGAAAGCTTCCACTTTATCCTCTACTAGGTTTGTCGGGGGGGTTCCCCATGCCCACTTAGGGGAGAATGTTTCAGACGCTGGGCAGATACACCCAGGACAGGGCGCCAATCTATCGCTGGTCAAACTCACTTACACAGACACACTCTATATGGGGCAATGTGGAGAACTCAATTGACTTGATCCATGTTTTTGGACTGTGGGAGGAAACCAGAGAACCCGGAGGAAACCCAGTCAGACACGGGGAGAACATGGAAACTCCACCCAGATTATGATTCGAACTGGGAATCCATAGTGCTGAGAGGAGAACATGCTAACCACTAAGGCACCCATGGTGTGAACAAGGTGCTATATATGTTTTGCACACAGTATACTGTAAGTATATTGCTTTTATGCGGCATTCCATTTAGTCCTATTTTTATATGTTGCCCCTTGAGAAAACCAATTGCCCTGTTCTTAAAAACAACGCCCTACTGGAGATCTAGCTCTCAACACTAAACCAATCATTTATCATAACAGTGATTATATTTATACCAAAACTATGTAATATATTTAATTAAACCATTTATGTAAATAGCAACCATAAGCCACAATAAGCAGGATGATGCTGTATGAAAAGGGTCATTATTTGATTTTTTAAAAATGTTTTCAAAGCCATATTATACATCCATCCATTATCTCCCGCTTTATCCTCTAGTAGGGTCGCGGTGGGGTTCCCCATGCCCATCCAGGGGAGAACGTTTTGGGCGCTAGGCAGATACACCCAGAACAGGGTGCCAATCCATCGCTGGGCACACACTCACACAGACACACTCTATATGGGGCAATTTGGAGAACTCAATTGACTTGATCCATGTTTTTGGACTGTGGGAGGAAACTGGAGAACCCGGCGGAAACCCACGCAGACACGGGGAGAACATGGAAACTCCTCCTCTCAGCACTATTGATACCTGGTTCAAATCCCAATCTGGGTGAATATGCTAACCACTATGCCACCGTGCTGCCCTGTGGAATTCCATTTAGTCCTATTTTTATATGTTGCCCCTTGAGAAAACCAATAGCCCTGTTCTTAAAAACAATGCCCTACTGGAGATCTAGCTCTTAACACTAAACCAATCATTTATCATAACAGTATTTATATTTATACCAACACTATGTAATGTATTTAATGAAACCTTTTATGTGAATTACAACCATAAGCAACTATAAGCAGGATGATGCTGTATGGAAAGGATTATTTGATTATTTTAAAATGGTTTCAAAGCCATATTATACAGTTTAGTGTAATTTGCCCACAGTAAGAGCTATGATATCACGGAGTAGAAAATGATGGTTTAGTGAGCTCAGTGTAATCTTTGGTCTGTCAGAATTCGTTATGAAAACAAAGAGGGCTTAACTCTGAAAAGCAGGTGAGGCAGGTTCTGTACCTGTGAGAACCTTTCCAGCAGCCGTCGTGCTGTTCTCATGCAAAGCACCTCGCTCACGTAGTTCCCTTTGAGCAACTGTCACTAACAAAATTCTAGCTTGTTTCCTCCTCCTGCATCAGAGCCTGATTTCTACTTTACATGAACCATAATTTCAAAACGCACTATATTTATTACATTTTTCCCTCCACTTACATTAATGTCAACACCGCTGCCCACATGTACAAGTCAAAACATGCAGACCAAGGTCTACTTACAGTTCCATTGACATCTAAATATGTACATGCCATACAGGAAATAAGAATTTTCTTCTGAATGGCTGAGCTGCAGAAAATCAAGGTGAAATCTTAGTACTGCAGATGATATATATACAGTATGTTTATACAGAAAGAAGTCAATTGCACATTAATGCATATTTGCATACCCAGTGATAATGGACTTACATTTTATGTTATTAACTTATATATACATATAAGTAATAAAGTGATCTATTTTGCCTACTGCGCTTGCAAACAGGAATTTGTGCAGTAATACACACACACACACAAACACACTGGTGAAGTGAGCACAGAGTTGTAGGCAGCACTGTATATGGTGCCAGGGGGGCAATTGGGGTTAGGTGCCTTGCTCAAGGGCACTTCGGTAGTACTTGTTGGGACTGGGTATACAAATAGAGCTGCCACTGAGTTATACTGTAAGTCAATACTGAGAACCTGAGATATAAAATAAAAAAACAGCAGACCAATATGATGGTAAAGCCGAGAAGAGCCCTAACATGTAAAACAGGCTGGCAGGAGCATTCAGACATTTATTACATTATGTATATAATTATAGTACATTTTCAATAATCTTATTTAGTACCCAGCGATAAATTGGCCCCTTGTCCTGGGTGTATCTGCCCAGCGCCCGAAACATTCTCCCCTGGATGGGCATGGGGAACCCGTGATGGGGATTTTAACCGGGAATCCCTAGTGCTGAGAGGCGAACCACTAAGCCACCGTGTCGCCCCAACCAATCCATTATCATCCACTTAATTCTGTGCTAGTGTCGTGGGGGGTTCCCCAACATTTCTGGTGCTGGGCAGATTGACAGACAGGGCAGGGTGACGATCTATCGCTAAGCACTAAATCTGATTAGTGAAAATGTACCATAATTATATATATATAATAAAATAAATATATACATATCACTGGGCATTAAGCAGAACATAACGAATGGATTAATTAATAAATGATTTCTCATGTAGAACTTTATTTACTTAACTTAATTCTATAATACTTTGTTTTGCAAAAGAGGTCCTATTGTTTACACTTTGTTTACCCAAAGCAAAAGTATCATCACATACGGTATACTCTTCACTCTATCACTCTTCTCTAATTTTAACAAAAGCTGTGTTTTTAAGGTGAAAGGCCAGCGTTTTAAACAATCATTTGCATCCAACCTGTTTAGGAAAGCCTCCAGCATGTCCGCCCCAGTTCACAAAGCAATGTCTATAGGGCATGTCTGTGTGAGTCTGGGGTAAAGAACTTCACTGGCCCATGCAGAACCCTGACTTCAACCCTATTAAACACCTTTGGAATGAACTAGACTAGAGATGAGGAGCCAGGCCCTAGCACCCGACCTCACAAACACTCCTCTGAATGATGGAGCAAAAATAGCAACAGATTCAAGTACAGCTGTGGGTGGAAGGTGTTCCAATAATCTGTCCAAATATTATTGCTCATGAACATTAATTATTTAATACTTAGTTAATAAGTAATTGTATACATTCTAAAGCAGGGCAGCATGGTGGCTTAGTGGTTAGCATGTTCTCCTCTCAGCACTAGGGATTCCCGGTTCGAAGCCCAATCTGGGTGGAGTTTCCATGTTCTCCCCGTGTCCACGTGGGTTTCCTACGGGTTTTCCGGTTTTCTACCACAGTCCAAAAACATGGATCAAGTCAATTGAATTCTCCAAATTGCCCCATATAGAGTGTGTTTGTGTGAGTGAGTGTGTACCCAGCGATGGATTGGCATCCTGTCCTGGGTGTATCTGCCCAGCGCCCGATACGTTCTCCCCTGGATGGGCATGGGGAACCCCCTGCAACCCTAATAGATAATGAATGGATGCATTCTAAAGCTGGTTATATAACTTTTCCTTTATTTCTAATCAAGGTTTTGCTCATTATTTATGTGATGCATCAATGAATTGTTAGAATAGAATTAGAAAAACAATTACAAATATATATATATATATATATATATATATATATATATATATATATATATATATATATATATATATATATGTGTGTGTGTGTGTGTATATATGTATGTATTTATCTATATATATATATATATATATATATATATATATATATATATATATATATATATATATATATATATATTAATATCATTATTATTCACGACATGTGAATTTGTTAAAAGCAGTGTTCAGCAGTAATGCTACTTGTGCGTATGTAACATCAGGGCAGAAGAAAACAGAAGCTGGATACATCACAGCTGAGGTGAACCACAAACTCACAACCACTTAGGAAGATCATGTTGCCCATAAATTCTAAAAGCTGGCCGTTTTCCATTTGTAATTAGCAAGAAAGCTAGCCCAAGCCAAACTGGAACTCCTGGACACTGTCGGGATTTCTTTCATTTCGTGTGCAGGCTTTTAGGAGACAAATTTGCAGATACTGGCCACTTCATTAGGTGTCACAACTTTTTCTTCTATATGCATTATATATTTTATTATCAGCACTACTCACAACATCTATTCTGTTTATTCATCTGTTTTTTTTGCGTACTTTGCAAAATCCCTGCTCTTTTAATACTCAAGAATATCACAGACCAGGTATTAATCAGGTGGGGGTTGATTCTCAGCACTGTACTGACAGTGATGAGATGAAGTGGTGTGTTAGTGCGGGTTGTGTGGGTTAATCGGAATATTATAAACATTTTCAAGATTCAAGAAAATTTTATTATCATTAATATCACATGTGTTACATGAGATAAGAGCGAAATTAGGGGTCACGGACTCCGATTACCATGTTATTTGAATTTTTTTTTTTTTTTATTTTAAAGAAGAAAATGAGAATTACACATATCGCTATGTGAAATGTGAAATATAATATAGTATACAACTATGAATATATATATAATATATATAATATACCACTACAAATATAAATACAATATAGAATATTTAACTATAAATCCATCCATCCATTATCTTCTGCTTTATCCTCTACTAGAGTCGTGGGGGGGTTCCCCATGCCCATCCAGGGGAGAACGTTCCGGGCGCTGGGCAGATACACCCAGGACAGGGCGCCAATTCATCGCTGGGCACACACTCACTCACTCACACATACACACTCTATATGGGGCAATTTGGAGAACTCAATTGACTTGATCCATGTTTTTGGACTGTGGGAGGAAACCGGAGAAATTGGAGGAAACCCACGCGGATACAGGGAGAACATGGAAACTTCACCCAGATTGGGATTCGAACCGGGAATCCCTAGCGCTGAGAGGCGAACATGCTAACCACTAAGCCACTGTGCCGCCCTTAAATATAAATATAAACATATCTTTATATATTATGTTTACTGCTGAAATAAAAAATAATCTACAAAGCAGAACATCCTGCAAACACTGAAAAAGAATTAGAGGATAACAAACACAACAATAAAATAAAAAAAACAATGGAGCAATAAAAGAGAATCAATTGACTGTCTTTTAAAGTACACAGTGGGTGCAGAGTGCTGAAAAACCTCAGCAGCTTTGCTGTGTGGAATCCATTGGTACCAGCAAAACACACATTAATACACTACCTACCACAGCAATGGCACTGCAGGGCTGAGAGTCACCACCCTAATAATACAGACTGCATGATATTGCTGTGGTGGTCTGCTCATTCAAGAACAAAGAAAAGGAAACTAATGAATTATGCATACAAATGGAATACAGACTGTAACCTGTACTTATATAGTAAAGTGGAGCTGCAAAAATAGATAATGAATGTAGAAAGAAGTGTATACACACACACACACACACACACACACACACAATAGTGTGTGTGTGTGTGTGTGTGTGTGTGGCAATAGACGTTGGCCAATAGGTGAACTGATCTTTTGATTTGAGGTTAATGGAGTTTTCATTTATTAAATTTGAATACTTTTAAATAAGCAAAATCTATTTAAACAAATGTACTTGTAATTAAAAACACTTTATTTCTATTAAAGTGTCATTGGTGCTTAAAAAAATCGCACTGAAATGTTAATTATACTTTGTACATTGTTTATACTTTTGAGGACGGCATGGTGGCTTAGTGGTTAGTATGTTCTCCTCTCAGCACTAGGGATTCCCGGTTCGAATTTCCATGTTCTACCCGTGTCTGTAGAACACGGTCCCACAGTCCAAAGATATGGATCAAGGTCAATTGAATTCTCCAAATTGCCCCATATACAGTGTGGCTGTGTGAGTGAGTGTGTGCCCAGCAATAGATTGGCGCCCTGTCCTGGGTGTATCTGCCCAGCGCCCAAAACGTTCTCACCTGGATGGCCACGAGGAAACCCCCCCCCCCACCCCACGACCCTAGTACAGGATAAAGTGGAAGATGATGGATGGATGGATGGATGTTCATACTTTTGAGGGCGGCACGGTGGCTTAGTGGTTAGCATGTTCTCCTCTCAGCGCTAGGGATTCCTGGTTCGAATCCCAATCTGGGTGGAGTTTCCATGTTCTCCCCGTGTCCGTGTGGGTTTCCTCCGGGTCCTCTGGTTTCCTCCCACAGTCCAAAAACATGGATCAAGGTCAGTTGAATTCTCCAAATTGCCCCATATAGAGTGTGTCTGTGTGAGTGAGTGTGTGAGTGTGTGCCCAGTGATAGATTGGCTCCCTGTCCTGAGTGTATCTGCCCAGCGCCCGAAATGTTCTCCCCTGGATGGGCACGAGGAAACAACCCCCCCCCCACCACCCCCACCCCACCCTGCGACCTTAGTACAGGATAAAGCTGAAGATAATGGATTAATGGATCGGTGGAATTCATATGGATTTAGGAAAAACAAGCCAATTCAGCGTGGTCTAGTGCTTAGCATGTTCCCAGAGTCCGAAAACATGGCTTCAAGGTAAATTGGCTTTTCCAGATTGCCCCAATGTAATGTGTGTGTGATTGTGTTTGCGGTGATGGATTGGTGCCCTGTCTTCATGTACCCACTATGTATCATGTTCTCCCTGAATGGACATGGGGAACCACCCCGTGACCATAGATCCTAGTAAATTAAATGAATTATTTAAAAGATAACGAGACGAACATGCACATGTCCAATCGGCTTAAATGGTTATCAGTTTGAGGTTGTGTGCTTTATATTGTTTGTATACAGCTGTTTTCAACTCTGTCACTCACTCATCGAGGAACGATGCCATTTTCCCCACAGTGTACATGTGAACGTGAGAAAACTCACATCAACTCTCGGGAAAGGCATAACAGAGCCCAGTTCCACAGGTGCGCTTGCGTCCCCCCGGCGTAGGAAGATCTAATCGGCTCGTTTGTCTCCTCTGTACCCCAGCAAAAGGTACAGGATGAAGAACAAGGCATCTCCCATTGTCATAGCCCACATCGCTCTGTGATTTCTGCTAAGTCATGACTGTCAGTTCCTAGAAATCTATTTGCATGCTTCTCAGCTGAGATGCACGGGGGCATGCTTGCAGTGTCGCTTGCGGTCTTGCTCACGGCCACCAACGCAAAAGCGCCAGTGCTGCAGCAGCTAAAAATAGAAGCGCTACTATTTTATGTCACTGGCATCCTTCCATAACCAGAGTCTTCTTTAGACTGCGGTTGCACGCTTGCCTGTTCAAACGTGTCCCGATGAATTGTGAAAGCAGAGGGTGCAGGGTCAGCATCTCTGTGATCCACAATCGATCACCACAAGCCTCTTTTAGAGCTTCGGGCCATTTTTAATATTTCTCTCTTACATGTGGCTCAGGTTGCCTTTTTATAAGCAGATCACAGGGGCAGTGCAGGAATCTGAAAAGGCTTTTCACGCAGTCGGGTTTAAAGTCGGGATCGTTTATCATCTTGCTGTAAATGTAACATCCATTAAAGGTTTCATCAAAAGAATGAAGCACTGACTTAGGGATATGTTTTAGCGTCTTACTCTTCCCACGTCATAGTGCGTTTGTGAACAGTTTTATAGACATCGGCTGTCACTCAATAAGACTTCTCATCGTAACAGTTAAGCATGTAAATAAATCGCAAAGCACGGGTTCGAGTTTAAACACATTTCCAAAACTGAAAAGGTTCCACTATTCTGGTTTTAAAAGTATAAACATCCATCCATCTATTATATTCCACGTTATCCTCTACTAGGGTCACATAGACACACAAACACACTCTATATTTGGAGCAATTTGGAGAATTCAACTGACCTTGAGCCATGTTTTTGGACTGTGGAAGGAAACCGGAGAACCCGGAGGAAACCCGTGGACACAGGGTGAACATGGAAACTCCACCCAGATTGGGATTCGAACCGGGAATCCCTAGCGCTGAGAGGAGAACATGCTAACCACTAAGCCACGTGTCCCCATGGGTTTTCTCCGGGTTCTCCGGTCTCTCCCACAGTCCAAAAACATGGATCAAGGTCAATTGAATTCTCTAAATTGCCCCATATACAGTGTGTTTGTGTGAGTGAGTGTGCATCCAGCGATAGATTGGCGCCCTGTCCTGGGTGTATCTGCCCTGCGCCCGAAACATTCTCCCCTGGATGGGCATGGGGAACCCCCCACCCCGCGACTCTAGTCGATGATAAAGCAGAAGATGATGGATGGATGGATGGATGGGTAGTGTCAATATCGTGTGAAACCACATTTGGTTACTGACTTAACGTGCAACTATTTGTGAACCGCATTTGGCGGCACATGCAGTGGGCTTCTGAAAAAGCTCAGTATTCATTATCCGTTTGACCCAGTGTGTGTGTGTGTGTGTGTGTGTGTGTTGCATCAGTGTCTGATCAAACATGGCTGTGTTTTCCAACAAGGCATTTCTGACTCATCCGCATGTCTGAGGAGCTACGATCAGGCAAAGGCAATTTCTCTCGGAATTCAGGCGTGTACACACAGTGATGAAAATAATGGAGGAACGCTGGGTGGAGGGAAGTTTACCAGCTGCTGGTGAAATCCCTGATTACAGTAAGACCGACTTTATCACTGCGCTGCATGTCAATTTAAGATATTCTATAAGTGAACACACAACTACACTAATAAACACACAGCTACACTCATAAACACAATTACACTAAAAGCATCGCCACTGAAGATGGTAAACATCGTGCAGTAAATCTTTAATATTATATAGTAATATTATATTATATATTATATTATAATATAATATTTTATAATGTAAAATAAAATAGTTATATATATTATATGATATTATATATAATATTATATCATGTTATATTATATTAACACCAGCAGAAATGTTCAATACTAGTCAAAAGTTTGGACACACAAAAGTTTTATTCTTCGCTTTTTAACCACTTCCACTTTCTGTAAAGATTAACTTTGTAGTTCTACAATTCCAGACTGTTTGTGGACTACAGTACATACTGTACTGTACATTACATACTACAGTACATACTGTACTGTACATTACTCTGTTCTAATGGTCAGAACCACAATAGCAGCACCACAGAGCAAGGATTATTTGTTTGGTGCATTAGTCCTATCCCAGCAGTCACTGAGGTGTTTAAATGAAACTACAGCAGCACTGCTGCACTAAAACCCCCTCACTGCATCAGTGTCACTGCAGAACTGACAATAAACAATCCACCACCCAAATGATACCTGTTCTGTGATGTGCTGACCAATAGAGAACAGAGAACCAACAGGGGACTAACAAAAACAAAGAACACAGATGGACTACAGTCTGGAATTGTAAAACTACAAAGTCCATCTATATGGTAAGTGAAAGAAAAAATACAATAGAGTAAGAAGGGGGAGTGTCCAACCTTTTGACTAGTAGCATTAAAGTTGTAATAAACCCTGATTTGTAAAACTTTGTTTTTGTTAAATAATCTTTTTCATATTTTGCTGTACTTCAGTGTTTTAATGATGCTGTTCTTCATTACAGAAATATTTTAATTAGCTCTTATTATGTTGTTCAGCCTGAGTCCACTGGGTGAGCTGATTAGTTTGCATATCGTCCAATTCATTTATTATCTTTTAGTGAAATAATTCTGGCGAGATTACCAAGTTTGTCAATTTTGGACACAGGAGAATTAGCTTAATTAACAACATTATAAACATGATTAATAATAATAATAATAATAATAATTTTGAAACTTTCTAAATAATTCTTTTTTCATATTTGATACTATAACTCAAGGTCGGCACGGTGACTTGTCTGCATGGCATGTCCGTCTCTTAGTGCTGGAAATCCAGGTTTCCTCCCATGGTCCAAAAATATGGATTCAAGGTTAACTGGCTGCTCTAAATTGCCCCTATATAGAGTGTGTGTGTGAGTGAATGTGTGCCCAGTGATAGATTGGCGCCCTGTCCTGGGTGTATCTGCCCAGCTCCCGAAACGTGCCCCCCCCCAGTGGTCCAGTGGACATGAGGAAAACTCCACTCAGACTGATATTCAAACCTGGATCTGGACCTGGGGTGGCACGGTGGCTTAGTGGTTAGCATGTTCTCCTCTCAGCACTAGGGATTCCCGGCTCGAATCCCCAACTGGGTGGAATTTCCATGTTCTCCCCGTGTCGGCGTGGGTTTCCTCCGGGTTCTCCGGTTTCTTCCCACAGTCCAAAAACATGGATCAAGGTCAATTGAATTATCTAAATTGCCCCATATACAGTGTGTCTGTGTGAGTGAGTGTGTGCCCAATGATAGATTGCCGCCCTGTCCTGGGTGTATCTGCCCAGCGTCCGAAACGTTCGCCCCTGGATGGGCATGAGGAACCCCCCCTTGACCCTAAATAGGATAAAGTGGAAGATAATGGATGGATGGATCTGGACCTGAGAGGCGAACATGCTAACCACTACACCACCTTTAATACATTCAGTTTCCGTTATTTAAACAGCTGTGACATATGGACACTAAGACGTGATGCTGTTCTGGATCATAACTCTTTTTTTTTTTCTTTTACTTCCACAACAAAGAGGATTAATCTGCGCTTCTTCTTGAGCTCCTCGTTATGAATAATCTTATCAATACATCTCAGTCACAGCTGCAAACCCATGCATCTTAATAAAGATCTAATTGTTGCTGCGTTGACTCACGCATGTAACAAAGAGCGACACTGTAATGAGAGGCCAAACCACACGAACAAGCAATAAAGCCCTAAGCATGCTGGTTGTACATTGTGTGGATGAAATGAAGGGATTTGATATGACGCCTGTAGAGAGTTTCATATTGAGAGCCAAATTGCCAATTCGCGCTTCTGATAGCCTCGCTTATCAGTTTATTCTGACGCTCGGACGCTTCCCATCTTGTTCCGTAATAGTGTGGTCCAAGCCATGTTTGTGAGGTGACGGGAGAGGAAAATGCGTTTGGGTTGGTTATCAGGCAACGCAGCGGGGAGGTTTTTTCCACCTATGGACAGTGCAGTCAGTTACCCAAGAGCAAGGACATGAATTATGCAGGAGTGGACTTTACACTCACTAACACACACACACACTCACATTGGGTTTGATGCCTTGTGAGGACTCTACAAAGATTCATCCCATAGAGAACAGTGTGGGGTCCTGACAAGTATGCAAGGTTCCTACCGTGTGGGTGTGAAAACATATTTTGGTTCCCACGATGTGACATATCTGATGTGTTTTAATGCCTTGTGAGGACTTTATATAGATTTTCATTCAGTTCATAATGAACAGCATGCAGTGTGATGTATATATGGTACACACACACACACACACACGCACATATATATATACATGCACACATACATATACACATGCACACACACACACTAGGACACACACACACTTGCTTTGGGATTGACAGCTCAAACTATAATTCTTCTGACCAGTCAAAAGTATTAGGACAGTCCCACATTACAACTACAGGAGGTTTTATGATATCTCATAATAAATCGGTCGCCTGTTTACAGCTGTGAAAGCTTCCACTCTTCTGTGTAATCTAACAAGATTCTGTCTAATCGGAGGAATTTATGCCGAATCAACATGAACATTTGTAAAGTCAGACATGGAGGGAAAAGGAGGAACTCTAAAATTGCTTTAGTTTGAGCCACGGTCCTCACAAGGTGTTTTTTTCCCCATTTAAAAACACTGTTCAAGTTCATTCCAAAAGGTGTTTTGTGGGGTGTAAGTCAGGTCAGACCTTCCCCAAACTATTTCCAAGCATCTAGTTGTCCAAAATGCATGGCTGGATGTTTTTCAGTACACTTGTGGATTTGCAATACCTAAACCCAGTGATTATGGTCTACCAATTCTGTCCTTGAAGTGTTAGGTTACTACATTTTGGAACCTGCACATTTTCAAACATCTCAATAAAAGGTGTTAATACTGATAAAGTAACAGCAACCGGGGAGCTATTGAGGTTAGATGCGTTGCCCAAGAACACTTCAGCCATAGTACTTGGTGGGACTGAGAATTGGCTGGTTCAAGTTCAAGTGGTCTTATTTGTCATTCCAACAATATAAGTGGTGTACAGTATATAGTGGAACAAAAACAAGACAGAACACATAACAGCAAAGTCCACTTGACGTCCCTGTGAGGGGTGTCTACATACTTTGGGCTCAGAACCATGCATCTGTAAATCTTTTTTGTAGACTCTTGGTAATGCTCTGCAAACACACAAGTAATTGGACTGCAGGAAGACAATAAGGACGGACAGGAAAAGTTCAAGACCTTTATTCAACCCTAAGTTGACTCGACAGGGGTCATTTCAGAACCTGATGTATACAATGTACAATTCTCCATGTAGCACTCTAATGCATCACATAGGCTTTTATAGCTTGCCCATCATTTACAAAATGTCCTGTACGACTGCACCGAGCAGACTGCGACGTCTGGCCTATTTTCCAGAGACAGACAGACAGGAGTAAAATATTAAAGAGAAACGACTCTGAAGAGCTTTCAGGCGGAAGGCTGTTGGCCTGATGGAAAATCAAAACGGAAAGAAAAAATGGCTGCAGTGCTATTTGTTTACTGCAGATACATATTCCAAGTGCAGAACATGCCCTGGGCTTCAGGAGTTCTAAAGTAATGGTCATTAGTCTAAAGACACTCGTATTAAGACATTGTACGACCCAGTATTGACAGCTGACTGCTAATCCATTATTGCACTGCATCAACCTCTGAGGGGAAGATCTAAGCTTATTATTATAGTCCTGCCATTGCAAAAAATCTGTCTTACATATCTCAGCTCTAGGAATTCCCGGTTCGAATCCCCATCTGGGGGGAGTTTCCATGTTCTCCCCGTGTCCGCGTGTCCACGGTTTCCTCCCACAGTCCAAAAACATCATATATCTATATACACACACATACAGTGTGTGTATATATATAGCTGCCCAGCGATAGATTGGCGCCCTGTCCTGGGTGTATCTGCCCAGCGCCCGAAACATTCTCCCCTGGATGGGCATAGGGGCATATCTATCTATCTATCTATCTATCTCTCTCTCTCTCTACATTATATATATATATATATATATATATATAGAGAGAGAGAGAGAGAGAGAGAGAGAGAGAGAGAGAGAGAGAGAGAGAGAGAGAGAGAGAGAGAGAGAGAGAGAGAGAGAAGAAAGAGTTTCCTTTTTCTTTTTTTTTAAAGAACACTTTAATTATGTTTAATAATTTTTACGGTGGTTTAGTGGTTTGCACATTTGCACCTCAGTGCTGGGGATCCAGGTTCGAATCCCAATCTAGATGGAGTTCACACGTTCCGCCTTGGCCTTGTGGGTTTATGCTCAGTGCCCGAAAAACATGGAGTGGATCTGTGCAAGATTAAATGCAGATTCATTGTTCTGCACTGAAATAAGGTTCGGTTATTAGCACGTCTGCCTCTCAGTGCTGAAGATACAGATATGGTTACCAATCTGGGTGGAGTTTCCATGTTCTCCCTACGTCCCTGTGCGTTTCATTCCACAGTCTAAAAACATCGATTCAAGGTGAACTGACTGCTCTATATTTAATTTGCCCTATATAATATGTGTCTGTGTGAGATGGATTGGTGCCCTGACCTGGGTGTATCGACCCAGGGCCCGAAACCTTTTCCCCTGGATGGGCATGGGGCGTGACCCTAGTCCCCAGTATGGGATTAAGGCAAGATTCCACATTAGCAATCACAATGTTGTGCTCATTGTCCTCTTTTTCCAAAGTTGCATTTGAATGCAGGAGGCAATCGGCTCGCGTTAACAGACCGAGCCGGATTCTGTGAGAACGGAACGGTGAAAAAGCTCCTGAGTTGAATTTTAAATCCACATCATCAGCTTGTCCAATCAGAACCACTAGCACTCAGAGATTCGGCATCACAGCTCTAGGCATCGAGGGAGAAGAGCAGCGCTGCTTATATATGCTGGACCACATTAACTTGATTTTTATGGTAATTTTGTTTGCACCAGCTTTATTGGATATAAAACACGTAGGACTGTCTTCAATGTCTGGCTAGCACTGTTGTTTTTATTTTTTTTTTTTTATATATACATTTTTATTTTTTTTCAGTTCCATCTGAGTGAGCCATACATCCAGTCTAGCGAATCTCCCGTTTACAAAAAAGAAACTTCGGCTCCTCGGCTCAATAAAACACTAAAATCCCACTGAACCCTAAAAAATAGACTTTACAGAAATAACAGCAGACCGTTATCACGCTCCACTTGTGCTGTTTCATAGGACTGTATTGCCCGGCGGAGTCGATACGAAGCACTGCGGGTCGTATTACAGCAATCTAAAAATATTTACCAAAACCATAAAAGGTTACAGCCACAAACACAATAAGTTACCCGGCATGGAAGAATAAAGAGGTACGGAACTCCTCCTCATTATAACATGAGGCAACAACGTACTACGATTGTTCCTTCGAAATGCTTAAAAACAAGCAGGGCTATTTTTAAAATGAAGGCAGTGTGTGGTCATTGGTGAGCTGGGTTTTCTAAGTGCAATAAAAACACATTTGCTTGGGTTATTGCCACTAATCCACTTCTGGATGTTAATACGACAAACAATCATGCGATCAGGTCAACGGTGTGCAAAAATAGTGCAGTAATAATGGAGGCGAATAAAAGGAATTTGCAAAAACAGTGCCGTTATTTTAGCTTTCTACACCTTACACACACAAAACCAATGGGACTGAATGAAAAGCAAGCTTTACCGCAAACACACAGTAGTTTACAGACCATGCATCGTGCACCTTACCTTTTAATTGCCCGGCTGTACAACTGTTTACAATTATCTTATAAAGGTATCAAAGATAGGAACATAAAGTTCCATCCATCCATCCATTATCTTCTGCTTTATTCTCTACTAGGGTCGCTTGGAGGTTCCCCATGCCCATCCAGTGGAGAACGTTTCGGACGCTGGGCAGATACACCCAGGACAGGATGCCAATCTATTGCTGGGCACACAGACACACTCTATAAGGGGCAATTTGGAGAATTCAATTGATCTTGATCCATGTTTTTGGACTGTGGGAGGAAACCAGAGAACCCGGAGGAAACCCACACGGACACGGGAAGAACATGGAAACTCCACCCAGATTGGGATGCAAACCAGGAATCCCTAGCACTGATAGGAGAACATGCTAACCACTAAGCCACCATGCCACCCAAAGAAATAGTCCATCCATCCATTATCTTCTGCTTTATCCTCTACTAGGGACATGGGGGGGGGTTCCCCATGCCCATCCAGGGGAGAACGTTTCGGATGCTGGGAAGATACATCCAGGACAGGGCGCCAATCTATCGCTGGGCACACACTCACACACACACTCTGTATGGGGCAATTTGGAGGATTTAATTGACCTTGATCCATGTTTTTGGACTGTGGGAGGAAACCAGAGAACCCGGTGGAAACCCATGCGGACATGGGGAGAACATGGAAACTCCACCCAGATTGGGATGCGAACCGGGAATCCCTAGCGCTGAGAGGCGAACATGCTAATCACTAAGCCACCGTGCCACCCGGTTAAGTGGTCACTAAATACATACAATTTGAAAAAGTGGTGAAACGTCTTCCATCACAAACACAACAGACGTAGAACGTTGAGTACTGACCCCGTGCAGCTTGTGTTATTTGAGACACTGTGTGAGGTGAACTGTTTACTCCATTACACTTTAGTCACCTCCAGTTTGGACGTTGATGGCTCTTAAAAGGCTAAACATTCGGCGAGACAATACGAAAGACTTATGAGAGATTATTCCATTAGCGCCTCGAGCAGCTGTAGAACCTTCGGCTCGCCTCGTTCTCAGTTGTGGATGGCGGCCGTAAAGAAGTCCAAACAACTGATTAAAGCCTCTGAGATATGATCAGAGGAGTCACTTGTTAGGAATTCCAGACTAACTCAAAGGCAGCCGTTGCCTTCTTCACAATTACTCCGTCTTATCTGCATGTGTGTGGCTCACAGAAAAGCAGAATCTTGACAGATTTGACCTTTTTACCTTCGGTAATTGGATGCAGACTCTTCATGCCCTGTAGGCATTTTTCCGGCTCTCGGGGTTTAAACCGCCACATTTCACGTTCTATTGGCCTAAATGAGGAAGATTTACTCATCCTCTGATCACTGCGCTTTCCAAAGCAAAAACACCGCGTTGGACACTTTGATGTGGACCGACGCCAAGAGAGTGAAAAAACTTTGGATTATCTAATTAGTCATTAGGGCGGCATGGTGGATTAGTGGTCAGCATGTTATCCTCTCAGCACTAGGGATTCCCGGTTCAAATCCCAATCTGGGTGGAGTTTCCATGTTCTCCGATCTCCCGTGTCCGCATGAGTTTCCTCCGGGTTCTCCGGTTTCCAAATTGCCCTATATACAGTGTGTCTGTGTGAGTGAGTGTGTGCCCAGCGATGGATTGGCGTCCTGTCCTGGGTGTATCTGCCCAGCGCCTGAAACGTTCTCCCCTGGATGGGCATGGGGAACCCCCCACGACCCTAATAGAGGATAAAGCGGAAGATAACGAATGAATTAATAATTAGTCATTAGGGCGGCACGGTGGATTAGTGGTTAGCACGTTCACCTCTCAGCACTAGGGATTCCCGGTTCGAATAGCAATTTGGTTGGAGTTTCCATGTTCTCCATTCCCTTGTGTCTGCGTGGGTTTCCTCTGGGTTCTCCGGTTTCCTCCCACAGGCCATTATCCAAACATCCACCTAAATGACCACGTAGCAGCACTGTTCTCGTTCACTGCGAGGGACGGCCATTAAAGAGCGTTCGACGTGCCGACGTGTCATGCTAACTTTCAAAATCCGTAAGCTTTCTTTTGTCCTGCACCAGATTCCGACTGTTTAAACACCTCGTTGTGGAGACACTGCCAAGCCGAGAAAATCCTCTGACTTACACAGGCTTTTAATCTTGTGCTTAAAGACAAAGCCTAAGTAAAGCAATTACAGCTGACACCTCCAAATTTTGCACGTGTAAGCTGGTGCGAGTGATTTGTTCTGTTTCCTGTCTGGGTGCTAATGCGAAACTTTGGAGCCAGAGTGCAAATTTAGAGCTGTTTGCATATTCCTGTTCAAAGTCGGTGTGCAGTCTTCGACTCCAGCTGCGGAAACTGGATTAAACCGAAGTAAGACTCGAGTAAACACCCCAAACCTAAAGAGTTCTGTTTCACTTTCGTGTTTCTTGAGGTAAAGCATCCATCCATCCATTATCTTCCGCTTTATCCTCTACTAGGGGGGGGGGGGGGGGTTCCCCATTCCCATCCATGGGAGAACGTTTTGGGCTCTGGGCAGATAAACCCAGGACAGGGCGCCAATCTATTACTTGACACATTCACACAAACACACTCTATATGGGGCAATTTGGAGAATTCAATTGACCTTGGACTGTGGGAGGAAACCGGAGAACCTGGAGGAAACCCACACGGACACAGGGAGAACATGGAAACTCCACCTAGATTGGAATTCGAACCAGGAATCCCTAGCACTAAGAGGAAACGTGCTAACCACTAAGCCACTGTGCCACCCAGAGAAATAATCCATCCATCATCCATTATCTTCCACTTTATACTCTACTAGGGTCATTGGGGGGTTCCAGGGGAGAACGTTTCAGGTACTGGGCAGATACACCCAGGACAGGGCGCCAATCAATCACTGGGAACACACTCACTCACACATACACACTCTATATGGGGCAATTTGGAGAATTCAATTGACCTTGATCCATGTTTTTGGACGGTGGGAAGAAACCGGAAAACCAGGGGAAACCCACACGGACACAGGGAGAACATGGAAACTCCACCTAGATTGGAATTCGAACCATGAATCCCCAGCACTAAGAGGAGAACCTGCTAACCACTAAGCCACTGTGCCACCCAGGGAAATAATCCATCCATCATCCATTATCTTCCACTTTATCCTCTACTAGGGTCATTGGGGGGTTCCAGGGGAGAACGTTTCAGGTACTGGGCAGATACACCCAGGACAGGGCGCCAATCAATCACTGGGCACACACTCACTCACACATACACACTCTATATGGGGCAATTTGGAGAATTCAATTGACCTTGATCCATGTTTTTGGACTGTGGGAAGAAACCGGAGAACCCGGGGAAACCCACACAGACACAGGGAGAACATGGAAACTCCACCCAGATTGGGATTCGAACCGGGAATCCCTAGCGCTGAGAGGAGAACATGCTAACCACTAAGCCACATGCCGCCTACTTGCAGACATGGACGAGCAATTCCTCCTGAAGTGGTCCGGCAGGAGCGTGACAAGCATTTTAGAGCGGAGTGTGGGCGCTGATTGTTTCGCTGAGGGATGAAAGATGGAGTGAGAGATAGAGATAGGAAGAGAAATAGAGTCAGAGAAGGTGAGTGCTTGTCTTGAGGCCGTTTGGAAGAAATTGATTTGATATGGAGGACTCTGGCAAAAACAAAGCTTTGAAACACTGTGAAATTGCTCACAGCTTATAAGTGTGTGTGTGTGTGTGTGTATGTTTATAGGTTGTTTGAGGCACTCTGTGTTTGCTCATGAAGAGTCCACTTAACCTCTACATTGCATTCTCCACTTAAAAAAAAGTGCGTGTGCATCCCAGACTTAAATCAACTCGCTCCACCGGGAACATTTCAATCATGAAATTGGACCAGAATTTAACTGACTTGCAGTTTTTTTTATGCTTCCGAAGGAAATCTCATCAAAGACCATTTTCAGAATCAGAAACTGATTACTTATCACAGTGGCACCATTACAGAAATAACTAGAGAGGAGCATAGAGAGAGGGATTGCTACGTGGCCATAAGAGATACTGTGCATACATATAATCCAAACAATATGATGAACGAGGTAAAAAAAATAATTAATTAATTAGGCGGCACGGTGACTTAGTGCTTAGCATGTTCTCCTCTCAGTGCTAGGGATTCTCGGTTCGAAACCCAATCTGGGTGGAGTTTCCATGTTTCCCCATGTGTTTCCTCCGGGTTCCTCCCTCAGTCCAAAAACATGGATCAAGGTCAATTGAAATCTCCAAATTGAGTGTGTATGTTTCTGTGAGTGTGTGCCCAGTGATAGATTAGCACCCTGTCCTGGGTGTATCTGCACAGCGCCAAAGACGTTCTCCCCTGGATGGGCATGGTGAACCCCCCCGCGACCCTAATTGAGGATAAAGCGGAAGATAATGGATGGATGGAATTAATTAATTAAAAAAGAAAGAAATTGGGCGTGGCTGGATAATAGGATGTCTACTGATTTCACAAGGCTGATCTCCAACTCCGGTGAATTTCGTCTTAGTAGCTCCAAACTTGGCCGAGTTACGGCAGTGCAATTATTATCGTAATACAAAGTGAATGAGAATTTTATGGGCGGCTTGGTGGCTTAGTGGTGTGCATGTTCTCCTCTGAGCGCTAGGAATTCCCGGTTCGTATCCCAATCTGGGTGTCCATGTTCTCCCCGCATCCGCGTGGGTTTCCTCCCCACCCAGGATACACCCATGACAGGGCGCCAATCTATCACTGGTACACTCACTCACACACACACTCTATATGGGGCAATTTGGAGAATTCAATTGACCTTGATCCATGTTTTTGGACTGTGGGAGGAAACCAGAGAACCTGGAGGAAACCCACGCAGACACGGGGAGAACATGGAAACTCCACCAGATTGGGATTCGAACCGGGAATCCCTAGTGCTGAGAGGAGAACATGATAACCACTAAACCACCGTGCTGACTGACCATCCATTATCTTCCGCTTTATCCTCTATTAGGGGGGGGCGGGGGGGGGGGGGGGGCATCACTGGGCACACACTCACTCACACTCACACACGGACACGGGGAAAACATGGAAACTCCACCCAGATTGGGATTCAACCTGGGAATTCCTAGTGCTGAGAGGAGAACATCCTAACCACTAACCACCATGCCTCCCATGGAAACTTATCAAACGATACTGCCAATTGTGGAAGGTCTGTGGGTGAATGTGCATGAAATGATGTAGAACGAGCTCAGAACTGCTGTGTCTGTGCAATAAAAACTGAATTAAGGCCCGACTATGAGAATTAAAACACCTTATTGGCTACAAAAAGCTCCTGCAGGCTGTGATTTCTACTGAAGGGGAAGGTCACAGAGGTCTAAACAAAACCTCTGCACACATGGTTAAAAAAAAACATTATGAATGGCAGCAGAATGTCGAGTTTGGTATTTAATTACCATATTTATTCATTAATAATGAGTTTGGGAAATGTGTCATATGTCAAAAAAGGGATCAAAGATTCATACAAGCATTTAAACACAATGGTATACCAACAGCTCCCTGCAGAGAGGACGGGCGTGCGAGTGGTTAAAGTTAATTGACCACTTAGTCATTTAATTGGGTGCTTGAGTTTAAATTGCACACTGATTCGGTTTCAGTAGCAATCCAATCTTGCTTACTTTCCCTGACTGCTTCCCCTCAGGACACTTGTTTACTCGTGTATCAGGACCATTGATTGCTTTTTAAGGGTGACACTTGGAAACGTTGCGAACAATGTTTAAAGGTATGTAGCAGTCAGGATCACACAGAAAGCACCTCTGATCTGTTTCGAGTGCTTCATGCAGAACAAACGGCTTCACAGAGAACCTCGACACCTTTAACGCAGTGGGTTGCAGGATCCTCTTATTGTGGTTCTTGTGGTGATGTGAGGATGTTGCTCTGTATGTAGGTGTCATTGTGGGGATGTTGGTGGGTGGGAGGAGTTTAAGTGCTTTTGGGGATGTTACCGTGTGTGTGTGTGTGTGTGTGTGTGTGTGTGTGTGTGTGTGTGTGTGTGTTAATCACATGTAGTGTGACTGGCAATAATCCTAATCAGAGGTGAGCGACGTCCCGCAGTGTAAAGCCGTATAAGAGGATCATGCAACCTGCACGCAAGCGGCTGCGTTAAAGGCGTTGAGGTTCTCCGTAAAGTGGACTAAACCCTACCGCACACCTACATCCACACCCACCCTCACCTCACACAGCAACAAACACACACACATCCCACACCTAACAAAAACAGTTAATAATGAACACACCTACATCCCCCCAAACACACCATCCCTTTACCATCCCCTCCTCACACGCATCCCAACACACACATTTACACCCATCCTCACACAGACTAAACCCTATCACACACCCACTACCACATCCACCCTCACCTCACATAGCAACAAACACACTTCATAAGAAACACACCTACATCCCCACAAACACACCATCCCTTTACCATCCCCAACTCACACACACCCCAAAACTCACATTTTACACCCATCCTCACACAGACTGAACCCTACCGCACACCTACATCCACACCCACCCTCACCTCACACAGCAACAAACACACACACACCTAACAAAAACAGTTAATAATGAACACACGTACATCCCCCCAAACACACCATCCCTTTACCATCCCCACCTCACACGCACCCCAACACACACATTTACACCCATCCTCACACAGACTAAACCCTACCACACACCTACAACCACACCCACCCTCACCTCACACAGCAACAAACACACACACCTTACAAACACACTTAATAACAAACCTACATCCCCACACTCGCACCTCACACCATCCCAACACCCCTCTTACAACCACACTTACAAAGACACCAACATCCCCAAATCCACCCCATTCTACAAATACTAAATGCAAGAGCATGCTCTTGCATCTAATAGGTGTGTGTGATATCCATAAGGTATAAATCTGCTCAGGCAAATGTATAAAATGAATGCAGCAGGACATCTCGTGGCGCAATTTAACAAGTAATAGAAATGCAAAGTGGATCAGCACCATGATGCCCAGTAGAGAAAAAAAACAGCAATGAAAAAGACACCCAGGGTCAGGAACCAGTATAACAGCACTGTCGTTAAAATCTGAAGTGGAATATAAATATATAAAATATATTTGTGTGTGTTAAACAAAGTAATAGGATCATAGTTTGGAACAGATTAGCTCAAAAACAATATTATTAATAATCCACGATGTAATCTAGTCCGGTTTTTAAACTTAACATTGGTTGCTGTGCAATGGGATGCTGGTTTAGTGCTCATGAGGAATCCACCACCACCAACAATCCACCACCCAAATGATACCTGATGGTTCTGACCAATAGAGAACAGAGAACCAACTGGGACTAACAAAAAACAAAGAACACAGATGGACTACAGCAGGGGCGTCATTAGACCTGGGCTTTTTTTTGTCCGTAGCCCCGGATCAAATGAGAGCAGATTTCTCTGCAAACTCTCCTCCAGCAGCGGGAGCGAACGATGGAGTCCCCGTCAGCTGTTTGTGCTTCCAGGGAGATTTCTTTCTCCAGTATTGGGAGTAACGTTACCGTAATAACTGTATGTTGGCTGTAAAGAGCAGTTTTTCAGCTTTCAAAAAAACATCTGAATTTTTCCAATGGCAGTTACAGTATTTTGAAGCAAAACCTTGTTAAAACTGTCTCATCTGCGACGGACTCGTGAAACGGATTCGTTCTTTTTGCCGAAGCTCAGGTTCGTTTATTCAAACATTTTCAACCAAAACTGTCATTTATTAGAACTGAATGTGCTATCCACTGCTGACAGACACACTTCATATGTAATTAAATTTTATCCAATATAACTAAATAAATGACGGTGGCTTAGTGGTTAGCATGCCTCTCAGCACTAGGGATTCCCAGTTCGAATCCCCATCTGAGTGGAGTTTCCATGTTCTCCCCGTGACTGCGTGGGTTTCCTCCGGGTTCTCCGGTTTCCTCCCACAGTCCAAAAACATGGATCAAGTCAATTGAGTTCTCCAAATTGCCCCATACAGAGTGTGCGCGAGTGAGTGAGTGTGTATGTGCCCAGTGATTGATTGGCGTCCTGTCCTGGGCGTATCTGACCAGCGCCCGAAACGTTCTCCCCTGGATGGGCATGGGGAACCCCCCCGCGACCCTAATATAAAGCGGGAGATAATGAATGGATGGATGGATAACTAATAAATGGCGGCACGGTGGTTTTAGTGGTTAGCATGTTCTCCTCTCAGCACTAGGGATTCCCGGTTCGAATCCCCATCTGGGTGTAGTTTCCATGTTCTCCCCGTGTCCATGTGGGTTTCCTCCAGGTTCTCCGGTTTCCTCCCACAGTCCAAAACGCTCTCTCCTAGATGGGCATGGGGAACCCCACTGCAACCCTAATAGGATAAAGCAGAAGATAATGAATGAATGAAAAAACTAATAAATGATCAAACAAAATGAATGTAACAACAATTTGAAAAATGAATAAATACACTCATGAAAGGGCAATTTTTAAAGAGGACAGGAATAAGGGATCTGGACTACAAAGTCCATCAATATGGTAAGATGAGGAAATAGATAATAGAGGAAAAAGACGGTGTGTTCAAACTTTTGGCTGGTACTGTGTGTGTGTGTGTGTGTGTGTTAATATATACATCAGTCTGGTGTTAGTGTGTATGCACACATTTTAGTGTTAAATCTATCAGCTTGGTCTGTGTGTGTGTCTGCAGTGTGATCCTGGACTATTAATAAGTACATCAGTCTGGTCTCTGTACGTGTGTGTGTGTGTGTGTGTGTGTGTGCGCACAGCAGACTACATTGCTGTGATAGGAGTGCATGTAAAATGCCACGGATTTGTCACCTTGTTCTTTCCCCAATATCAAGGATGAAATGATGACAGTGTTCTTGTCCTCTGCATCGACGCTCAACAAACATCTTGGACGTAAATGTCACACGGCTCTCGTGTCTCCGCTGCCATTATGTGTCTGTAACGCACCCCCTGATGATGCTAGTGCACAGCTTCCCGAGCAATCACTGGCCTCGGGACGGAAAGGTCAGCGTCCACGTCGCTCGCACAAAATAGCAAATGTGTTCACAGCAGATTCCCGCTCGGGTCCGAGAGCCGAGATCAAGCACTTCTGTGTTCTAAATGTTGCTCTTTCAGAACCAAAGAGTGGAAGACGCACACTGATTGTATGGTGAAAGAACCTACCAAATACTAAGTGCAGATGGCAATCACACTCTTTTACTGTCTTTCTTCAATTTTGAAGCCATCAACACAATTTTTACAGGAGACCTTCGACTCAATGATGACATCACAGCTTGCAATCTCCTAACTCGAACAACTTTCGAGCTACAAACCTGAAACTCAATGGAACTAAAACTCACTGTTTAGTGATCACTCTTTAAATAAGGCATAGTTCATTTTCTATAAGAAAACCACCTGTAACATCTTTAGCAACCATCCAGAACTTCTTAGTAACCACCTGGAACCCATTAGTAACCACCCAAAACCTCTAAGCAACCACCCAGAACCCCTTTGGAATGACCCAAAACCCCTCAGGAACCACCCCTTAGGAACTATCCAGAACCCCTTAGCAAACCACCCAGAACTTCTTAGTAACCATCTGGAACCCATTAGCAACCACCCAAAACCTCTGACAACCACCCAGAACCCCTTTAGGAAGGACCCAGAACCCCTTAGTGACTGCCCAAAACCCCTTAGGAACTACCCAGAACTCCTTAGCAACCACCCAGAACTTCTTAGTAACCACCTGGAACCCATTAACAACCATCCAAAACCTGTAAGCAACCACCCAGAACCCCTTTAGGAATGACTCAGAACCCCTTAGGGACCGCCCAAAACCCTTTAGGAACTACCCAGAACCCCTTAGTGACCATCCAGAACCAATTAGGAATCACCCAGAACCACTTAGGAACCTCTCAGAAACCCTTAGGAATGATTTAGAACCCCTTAGGAATGACTCAGAACCCCTTAGGGACCGCCCAAAACCCTTTAGGAACTACCCAGAACCCTTTAGGAACCTCTCAGAACCCCTTTGGAACCACCCACCAACCATTCTACCCCTTAGGAACCACCCAGAACTTCTTAGTAACCACCTGGAACCCATTAACAACCATCCAAAGCCCCTTTGGAACCACCCACAGTCTGCTGTATATATTTAAAAAAAAATCACAGCATGAAACTGAAGTTAAACACAAAATGGGGACATCATTAGGGGCTTCAGATGCCAACCAGGCATGATTAGGGGTATTAAACCACAGTCAGTGGCACGTTTACATCACCTGACATTATTTATACGTTGACTGCCGTTGACGTTTGTGCAGATCTGGCTTAGTGCTGATTTGCATAGCGTGTTACCTTGATAACCACTAATTAGCCTATTACCCACCAAACTACAGCCGCGCCACTGCTCATGACTCGTTATATGACTCAATATTTATGTACGCTTTCTCAAAATAACATACTTTCGCCCTCCGTGTGATGAATATTCATCCAAACAAGCATTTGGAATTCTCAGACCGTTTCACACGGCCCGATTTGAATATTAGTGATTCTCGGCGAAGGGGATCGTGGGTTTATTTCTGAAGACAGCATCTAATTTGGCCCCGAAAACGTCGAAGCGTGAAATCTGATGCGCAGCGCAGCCCGGCGAGCTTTCTTACATTAGCGAGCCTGTTAACATTCTGACGGAATCTCGGCTTCTCCTAAAGTCCTCCTAATATAGAAGTAAATACTGGCTGCGACTTAAATTAATTCCAACAGCCAAACAAAGGCCTCTCAAAGATGCAAAGCAGCGCACGAGCCGAGCCTCTGCAGCCGCTTATCGACTGGGAACGGGAGGCTTTTACCTCATCAGCGGCTGCATTCGGCTTAATTGGGGTTTGATTGCTTTAAATTGCATGGCTCCTATGAGTCAGCCGTTGGAAAATCCACAAAAACAACGTCTGAATCCAACTGAGCCCTCGACTGTCCACCGTGAAAGCCACGCTGTTGGCATTTTTTGTAAAAGCTTTCAGTCGATAAGCGAGCCACTAATCATCAGTGGGAGGTTTCCCCGGCTGACGTGAAAGAAGGAACAGTAGCGAAGACTAAGCATCAGTCAATTGTGATCAATATATTTGATCAATAGGAAGAGTAACGGAACTTAGAGTTCAAATAATATAATTCCACTTTAGTACGTTCTCCTCTCAGCATTAGGGATTCCTGGTTTGAATCCCCATCTGGGTGGAGTTTACATGTTCTCCCTGTGTCTGTGTGGGTTTCCTCCGGGTTCTCCGGTTTCCTCCCACCGTCCAAAAATATGGATCAAGTCAATTGAGTTCTTGAAATTGCCCCATATAGAGCGTGTCTGTGTGAGTGAGTGTGTGCCCAGTGATAGATTGGCGCCCTGTCCTGGGTGTATCTGCCCAGCCCCCGAGACGTTCTCCCATGGATGGGCATGGGAAACCCCCCCGCGATCTTGATAGAGGATAAAGCGGAAGATAATGGATGGATGGATAGTTCCCCTTACTATAGTCCATGTGCTTTCTTTATACTTTGTTATTCGGCCGCTCAAGGAGGAGTCTTGGTCCTCCCAAGGTTTGTTCCTTAAATAACAGAATAACAGGGAGTTTTTTCTTGCCACTGTCGCTTTGGCTTGCTCTTTGGGGTTTCAAAGGCTTTTCATTCGGTAAAGCTGCTTTGTGACAATGTACTGTTGTAAAAAGCACTATATAAATAAACTTGAACTTTAAAAATAACTTATTCTGCTGTATATATTCATATATACCTCATGGTTCTCAGCATGTCCACTCACTGGGCACCCTTTACTTCATTGCTCCCTATCCGGACTAACCCCCCTTCCCTCATCCCCTGTATGTCCTCCCTCATATAATCTATAACCCCTCTCCTTGACCTTCCTCGCATGGCATGGCCGTTTCATTATCAGCATCATTAACGCTGCTTGGCCATTTAATATATTTCTGAGTCTTGGTCCTCACAAGGTTTCTTTGCCACTGTTACCTGGAAGCACACTGTTCCCCATGCCCATCCAGGGGGGAACGTTTCGGGTGCTGGTCAGATACACCCAGGACAGGGAGCCAATCTATCTCTGGGCACACACACACAGACACACTCTATATGGGGCAATTTGGACAATTCAATTGATCTTTATCTATGTTTTTGGACTGTGGGAGGAAACCAGAGAACCCAGAGGAAAGCCACGTGGACACAGGGAGAACATGGAATCTCCACCCAGATTGTGTCGCCCCTCTTGGGGTTCAGGCTATGAAAAGGGTAAAGTTGCTTTCAGGCTATGTGCTGTTGAAAAACAACTTTTATAAATGAATCAACTTGAACTTAAAGGTTGAGAAGAAACAGATGGCCTACGGTTTGTACAATTACACAGAAACAGGAAACTAGCCTAGAATCAACCCTATAAAGTGGCTGTTGAGCGATTTCCCTATTATTTAATTACATGAAAAAGCTCTGAATGGCATCTTGCTGTGAAGCACTCTGTACGGTGGGAGCGCAAAATGCACAACGACAAAATAAAAGAAAAGGCGTCTATTATTATGAAAGCACATTTCCTGTCGTCTGAAGATAATATGAAAGCTTTTGGTTAGGACTTGATAGGAGCGCAGCTTTGGGCGATAGCTCCATGTAGACGAGTTCACCGAAGTTCAACTTCTGTGTAACGACCAGAAAAATAACATTGTATGCTGAAAAGGAGCGTTCTATTAAATTAACATACAGATAGGGCAGAGTAATGGGTCATTTGGGCCGCTGCATGGAAACGGCACATATGTTTAATTTGGGGAATGAAGCTCCAACATCTTGAGTAGAGTGTGTTGTTCCGATATGATTTTGATAAATAGTCTGAATGTCAAAGCAATTAAATCAAAGTTATAGAGCATGTGAACGCTGTTTGAGTTTAAAGGGAGTTCAGCGATCACATTTATTAGAACAATAAGTCGGATGACAAACTTTAATTTCAAACAACAGAAGTTTCAATCATTCAATCGTTTAAATGTTGCTACAGCATTAATTATTCAATCTGCATTTTTCTGGTACGGTTTTGAACTGTTACACCCGAGTTTGTTCAAAGGACATTTACACACACATACACACACACACACATATATATATATGCAGTCACCCATTTATACAGACATATATATACATATATATCTATATATACATACATATACATACAATTTTTGCAGCCAATCTGGCAAAGTGGCATCTTATGTTTGCAGTACATTATTCTAAAAGATAAAAGGACAATTCATCAACTGAGTATGATCAGGACGAATAAGACAACCCTGGCAACAGCTTTTCCTGCATGGAGACATGTGAACGCAGGCTGTCATTGCTCCACTGGTGGTGTTGGCTCAAGGAAAAAAAAGGTGCTTACGTGCAGATCAAATCAGACCAGTGTTCCCACTTAAACCATGAAGGCTACAGTGCAGATACATATCTGATCCCAGTTCACATCTGGAAGTGACTCAGATCTGATCTGTTCACAGGTGTATAAACAAATCTGATGCATCACACGAACACAAAATATTAGATTTAAGTCACCAATATGTAGTGGTTAGCACGTTCGCCTCTCAGCACTAGGGATTCCTGGTTTGAATCCCAATCTGGGTGGAGTTTCCATGTTCTCCCCGTGTCCGCATGGGTTTCCTCCGGGTTCTCCGGTTTCCTCCCACAGTCCAAAAACATGGATCAAGGTCAATTGAATTCTCCAAATTGCCCCATATAGAGTGTGTCTGTGTGAGTGAGTGTGTGCCCAGTGATAGATTGGCGCCCTGTCCTGGGTGTATCTGCCCAGCGCCCGAAATGTGCTCCCCTGGATGGGCATGGGCATGGGCATGGGGATGGGGATGGGCATGGGGATGGGGATGGGGAACCCCCCCCCCCGCGATCCTAATATAGGATAAAGCGGAAGATAATGGATGAATGAATGAAAAAGTACAGATATGAACGTACCCTTCACAAAGCCCCTTCAATCAGCTGTTCCAAGCATCAAACCCAAACGAGAGGCACAAGATGCACTCCAATAAACCGCTACAATAAACCCACAGCTTAAAATACATATGCACCAACTCCTGTTAAAATACATCCCATGTACTATTCTCTTACATGTTTTCTATTCTGTTTACAGTCGAAGAACTTCACAATATCTTGGCTTCGTCTGAAAGCTGTTGGGTTGAGGTTGGCTGGTTTGTATGTATTCTTGTGAACTGTCAAACCACCGATTCTCTTTCAACTTGCAGTGTATTCAGTGGGGAAAGCCTGAAATAGATGCTTCTAGAGAAGGTGTTAATAAAGCTTCAAAGCTGCAAGCCAACTGTGACCTGCTCAACGCAACAGGCTTGACTGTAAAACCTCCGACCAGTCAGGCAGACATGTAACAAGATACTTAAGAACGTGGACTTTGATCCATACATGTTCACATAGCTGATTATTTTAAACCTCTAAGTTACACATTGTAAAAATCACATCAGAAAGCACTTTAAATAAGCAACGAGGAACCATCATGGTTCTCTAGGTCATTGGTTGGTGCATACCATAGCGAACACAGTATACACTAAAATTATATGTGTGTATATATATATATATATATATATATATATATATATATATATATATATATATATATATATATATATATATATATATATGTATATATATATATATATATATATATATATATATATATATATATATATATATATATATATATATATACACATATGTGTATGTATGGATGGATGTATGTATGTATGTGTGTATATATATATATATATATATATATATATATATATATATATATATATATATATATATATATATATATATATATATATATATATATACACACACACACACACACTCTCATATATACTTAAGAGACTTCAATTAAAATTTCATTCGTGTACGTTGCGTCTCTTTTATTGGACAGTCGGAGAGTTTACCACCTCAGCCAAAGTTTTTTTTTAGCAAATAAAAACTCCAGAAATACGACAGAATTTATTTTATTGCCAATAGAAAAAGAAGGATGGGCAGCTATACCCAAGTCAAGACACCAATCCATCAGTGGGTACACACTCATTTAGTAACACACATTATATAGGGCAATTCAGAGCAGCCAATTTACCTTAAATCCATGTTTCTGGAGTCATATTTCTGGGTTCTGTTTCTGGGCATGGGGAACCCCCCGTGACCCTAGTAGAGGATAAAGCAGAAGATATATATATATATAGAGAGAGAGACGTTCTGTCTCTTTGATTGGATATTAATTAAGCATATTAAAACTTACGCCAGAAATACGACTCAACTTCATTAGCAAAAGAAAAAGAAGGATGGGCAGCTACACCCAGGTCAGAACACCAATCCATCACTGGGCACATACTCACTCACTAACACACACTATCCATCAATCATCTTCCGCTTTATCCTCTGTTAGGGTTGTGGGGGGGGGTTCCCCATGCCCATCCAGGGGAGAACGTCTCGGGCCCTGGGCAGATACACCCAGGACAGGACGCCAATCTATTGCTGGGCACACACACTCACATACTCTATATGGGGCAATTTGGAGAATTCAATTGACCTTGATCCATGTTTTTGGACTGTGGGAGGAAACCGGAGAACCCGGAGGAAACTCCACCCAGAGTCGGACCCACCCGAGTCGAACCAGGAATCCCTAGCGCTGAGAGGAGAACATGCAAACCACTAAGCCACCGTGCCCCTTAACACACACTATATAGGGGCTATTCAGGGCAGCCAATTTACCTTGAACCCATGTTTCTGGACTGTGGAAGGACACCGCAGAACCCAGAGGGAAACCACCCGAGTCGTTGTTCTGTATAATTGCGGGAGAGGCTCATCAGTTATTCAGTGCTGCTGTCCGTGGAAACAGCAGCTAATCGTCATGAAGCTCTTCATTTGGCTGAACACTGCAGCAGAAGAGCAAATGACATGCAGGAGATAACTCGCACTGTTCGGGTAATTGCTGGAAAGATTTTCCTCAGACATGATTAATTAGAGAAAACGCACCATGACAGTTTACACAGCATTTCCATACTGACGGATTTCCTGCTGAAAAACAGAATCACTTGTGAGTAGCTTCACGGTCAGGTTTCCGTCCGTCGACACCGTGCTTCTGCCTCTTAGCCTTTCAGCAAGAAGTTACTGTCCTTTATGTGGGCATTTGGTATGTTCTGCTACCATTTGAATAGGCAAGTCAGAGGATTTGGCTACTATATTGCTGCTAGGTGTGGTGTGTGTGTTTTGTGCTATGGACCTCTTCTTCTGTACTGTGCTGGGATAGGTTCCAGAACTACCTGACCACATAAACACATCAATCACAAAAAGACATCGACACAAAGACAGCCCTACAACAAGCTGCAGTTGCACGGTTGACAGTTTTTCTACAATTTGCTGAAATAAAGCCCCCTGTACAACTTCTTGGTGGTTGTAGAGAGTACATAAACCTCTGCAGGCTCCCAAAAAGTAAGTATGTCAAATGTAATCGAAGCAATGGTGTGGGTTTGTGTAGAGCACACACAGATATACAAACATATTATAAATATGAGAGACAAAAACCAAAGCCTCAATGTCCCCAGCGATGTTAAAACCCTAAATGACGGGTGGAGGTTACCTTGTTAAGGGACGTGTGCATAAAGCCTACCTCTTGATTCTGCGTTTCTGCATGATGAAATGATTGACAGGTGGATTGATTCAGACGGAGCATTACTGAAGGCCTGGGGGGGGGATGCACGACCTGCCACCAGTTTAATGCATGTGACGTCCAAAACGCACCCATAAATCACATCACATGAATCACATAAGTCATCAACACGCCCTACAACAAGCTGCAGTTGCACAGTTGATGGTTTTTTCTACAATTTGCTGAAATAAAGCCCCCTGTACAACTTCTTGGTGGTCGTAGAGAGTACATAAACCTCTGCAGGCTCCCAAAAAGGTAAGTATGTCAAATGTGGTAATCGAAGCAAATGGTATGGATTTGTATAGAGCACACGCACACACACACACACACACACACACACACACACACACAGATAGATATATATTATAAATATGAGAGACGAAAACCAAAGTCTAAACAAGGTCTCAATGTCCCCAGCAATGTTAAAACCCTGAGTGACGGGTGGACGTTACCTTGTTAAGGGACGTGTGTATAAAGTCTACCTGGCCCTTCTTTCTCTCGCAGTGCTTCTTGCTCATGGTCACTGTTGAATCTCTGATCAGTTGCCATGGCTACGCTACCATTTTTATTTTATTTTTCTAGGCCCTCTTTCGGCGGCGAGTGTGTGGTTGAGAGATCCTGAGAGTTTCCCAGCACTGCAATTACACTGACCACTCAGAGACGGGCATGACACGTTGCTATGACAGCAGTGCAGTGTCATCCCAACACCTCATTACAATCTGCCTCCCGAGATCATGCTCCCCTGCTGACCCTCACACAAGGGGGCATTTGATTTGAATGATGGAGTTTTTCACTGATTTAACACTGACTCATTGAGAATATAAAAACGTAGTCCAAGACATCCATCCATTATCTACCACTTTATCCACTACTAGGGTCCGGGGGGGTGGGTTCCCCATGCCCATCCAGTGGAGAACGTTTTAGGCGCTGGGCAGATACACCCAGGACAGGGTACCAATCTATTGCTGGGCACACACTCACTCACACAGACACACTCTATATGGGGCAATTTGGAGAATTCTATTGAGGTTGATCCAGGTTTTTGGAAAACGGAGACCCCAGAGGAAACCCACACAAACACGGGGAGAACATGGAAACTCCACCCAGATTGGGATTCGAACCTGGAATCCCTAGTGCTGAGAGGAGAACTCAGAACTTTTTTTTGCAGCTCTAGACTGAGGTTCTGCTGGATATGGATTCCATACATCATCTTCCGCTTTATCCTCTATTAGGGTCGTGGGGGGCTTTCCCCATGCCCATCCAGGGGAGAACGTTTTGGGCGCTGGGCAGATACACCCAGGACAGGGCGCCAATCTATCACTGGTCACACACTCACTCACACAAACACACTCTATATGGGGCAATTTGGAGAATTCAATTGGCCTTGATCCATGTTTTTGGACTGTGGGAGGAAACCGGAGAACCCAGAGGAATCCCACACGGACACGGGGAGAACATGGAAACTCCACCCAGATGGGGATTCGAAACAGGACTCCCTAGCGCTGAGAGGAGAACATGCTAACCACCATGCCGCCCTGGATATGGATTCAGTTATGATTTTAAATAACTTGCATACAGAGACCGTTTCTTACATCACTGATCACAGCTTTCTTATAAAGTCCATCTCATGAAGGACGTTCTAACTGGATCAGAGATCCAGATTTCATTTTGGATTGGTTTAGATTATTGATCCCCTGAAAGATTTATTTATATTCAGTCAAATTGAGTCAGTAGGAACGAGGTCAATTTCTATTTCATTTACCGCTGCTTAATATTCTTCTGGACGTTTTCCTCTCCAGGAGGCACAGAAGAGACAACCAAAACAGAGGACGAGGAGCATAAACAATCTGCTCTGGCACTCAATGCAAGAGGTTCTAACACAAAAACTCCTACAGTTACAAATCACTACTGACCTTTTAGCTTTTAATGAGTGCATGTGATTTCCCATATTCTCATACTCTATTTATTTCAAATAATTCAAATGATATGACAATTGGCCCAGTGATAGATTGGCGTCCTGTCCTGCCCAGCGCCCGAAACTTTCTCCCCTGGATGGGCATGGGGAACCCCCCCCCGCGACCCTAATACAGGATAAAGCGGGAGATAATGAATGGATAGATGGATAACTAATAAATGGCGGCATGGTGGCTTAGTGGTTAGCATGTTCTCCTCTCAGCACTAGGGAATCCCGGTTCGAATCCCCATCTGGGTGTAGTTTCCATGTTCTCCCTGTGTCCGCGTGTCCCCGCAGGTTCTCCGGTTTCCTCCCACAGTCCAAAATGTTCTCCCCTGGATGGGCATGGGGAACCCCACTCGACTCTAATAGGATAAAGCAGAAGATAAGGAACGAATGAAAAAACTAATAAATGATCAAACAAAATGAATGTAACAACGATTTGAAAAATGAATAAATACACTCTTGAAAGGGCAATTTTTAAAGAGGACAGGAATAAAGGATCTGGGCTAAAGCCCCTGATGTTTCAAAACATGACCCTAATATAGGATAAAGCGGAAGATAACGGATGGACGGATGGATATGACAATTGGCTTGTTTATGTTAGAGGTTGCCCCAGCAGAGGATCGGATTTGAGACTAGGGAAGAGACGATTACGGACGGCACGCTGGCTTAGTGGTTAGCATGTTCTCCCCGTGTGAGTTTCCTCTAGGTTCTCCGGTTTCCTCCCACAGTCCAAAAACATGGATCAAGTCAATTGAGTTCTCCAAATTGCCCCATATAGAGTGTGTCTGTGTGAGTGTGTGTCCAGTGATAGATTGGCACCCTGTCCTGGGTGTATCTGCCCAGCGCCCAAAAATGTTCTCCCCTGGATGGACATGGGGAACCCCCCCCACTGTGACCCTAATATAGGATAAAGCGGAAAATAATGGATGGATGGATGAGACAATTAAATATTTTAAGCACTAAAATCATATGATGGGTTGTTGATATTGAATATATGAATATTCTTCATAACAATAAAAAGTTTCCTTTTGTAAAAAACTAAACCTGTATAAAAAAAAAAGAATCTTTCGCTACTCTGCACTTTTCTTTTGAAACAACACACTCGTTTAATTACATTTCTTTGGTTTCCATCTTTTGTTTTCGTCGTGGTTTTCATCTTCTGTTGGAAGTTCTGTTTCATCTGAATGACATCTGTATTTTCTGATTTGTAAAGCACTTTAAATGACCTTGGTGTATGAAAGGTGCTCTATAAATACTATTCCATGCTCTGCCTCGAGTCTTTGTGTCACTTCAGAACACGTCCTTAAAAAACAGTTCCGGTTTGATGGCCTTATCCGGCATGTTTCATTTAGAGTTGCAGCTTCAGATCAGGAGCACAAACCAGGTAGTGTTCACGGATTACCACGAAAGGCAAAATATTTCTAAGCAGAATATATATATATATATATACACACAAATTTATATATTTATAAATATTCATTTCTAAATGGCTAAATATGAATAATTATTAAAAACAGATATGTCATGAATGTGTATGGGGCTGATCTACCTTGCATGAATGCTTTGTACCATACTATACAGACAAAGTACCAGGACACAATGTTCCGTTACATCCATCCATCCATTATGTTCCGCTTTATCCTCTATTAGGGTCGCGGGGGGGGGGGGGGGTCCCCATGCCCATCCAGGGGAGACTGTTTCGGGCGCTGGGCAGATACACCCAGGACAGGGCGCCAATCTATCGCTGGGCACACACTCACTCACACAGACACACTCTATATGGGGCAATTTGGAGAACTCAATTGACTTGATCCATGTTTTTGGACTGTGGGAGAAAACCGGAGAACCCGAAGGAAACCTACACAGACACGGGGAGAACATGATAACTCCACTCAGATGGGGATTCGAACCGGGAACCCCTAGTGCTGAGAGATGAACGTACTAACCACTAAGCCACCGTGTCGCCCCTGTTACGTTACATACATAACAAAATCGTTTCCCCCCTATTTGCAGTTTTAACAGCTTCCACATTCCTAATAAGGCTCATTCTTTCCCATTCTAACACAGGGTCAGACACCGATGTTGGGACATCTCAGCCAGGCACATAAATTCCATGCTAGTTTATCCTGAATGTGTTTATGGGAATGGCAGAATCCTGAATGGGGTTAAGGCCAGTACTCTGTGCAAATTATATATCTAATGCCACACCAACCTATGGCTTTATATACCTTGCCTGAGCACAAGGAGGGGGGGGGGTGCTGGAACAGATATGAAAACGGAAGCCTTCCCCAAACTGTGGAAAGCATGCAGGGAGTTAAATTTGGCCATGGGACTAAACCAAACACCAGAATCGAAAGAATGAAAGGTGCCCCAGTCCTTGTGTCTATAATCTGTAGAGTGTTTTATCTGCATGTGACATTTACAGAGATTAAGTAATATACTTTTCAAATGGGCTGCACTGCTTTATAAGATCACTGAACTTAAAACACGACAGCTCAAACATGTTACCTCATGAATTAACAACGAACACAGAGCAAAACCAGCAGAGTAAATGCCAAGCTGTTAGAGCAGGAGTGAGAAACGCTGAACAAACTCACTCTTTCTTCAAAAAGCAATACTAAACACGGCAAAGAAGCAAAGCAACAGAGTAAACGTCGTCTAGCTTTAATTCATTCATTCATTATCTTCCGCTTTATCCTATATTAGGGTTGCGGAGGGGTTCCCCATGCCCATCCAGGGGAGAAAGCCTCAGGCGCTGGGCAGATACACCCAGGACAGGATGCCAATCCATCGCTGGGCACAAACTTACTCACACAGACACACTATATGGGGCAACTTGGAGAACTCAATTGACTTGTTCCTTGTTTTTGGACTGTGGGAGGAAACCGGAGAACCCGGAGGAAACCCACTCGGACACGGGGAGAACATGGAAATTCCACCGAGATTGGGATCCGAACCGGGAATCCCTAGTGCAGAGAGGAGAACATGCTAACCACTAAGCCACCATGCCGCCGTCTAGCTTTAATAATTCAAACTAATCATTGAAGCCACTAGTGATGTGCAAATGATGCCAGGGCTTCAGAGCTCGTGGCGAGAAACCAGGCAGTTGTTTACAAAGTGCGTGTCGAGGTTTACTTCATTAAAGTGAGTGACGTCACTGATGACGTCCGAAGCCGCTTTCTGTGATCTATATCTGTGAAGCGGTTTATTTTGCCTTCTGTGATTAATTTGTTCTCCATATTTAACCCATCCGTGCAGTGAAACACACATGTACACACACCGGTGGGCAGCCCTGTACATGACCCCCGGGAGGAAGCAATTGAGGTTAGGTACCTTGCCCAAGAGCACCTCAGTCAGAGTACTTATTGGGACCAGATTCGAACCGGGGACCTTTAGGTCGGAAGGCAGGTTCTTTAAACAAAAGCCTATATGTTTCACCAAGAACTCAACATTAACAACACAGAAAAGTAATGGATCTCCTTAATATAAATATAAATTAGATATAAATTAAATATAATATAAATAAAATATAATAAATATAATATATCATAATTTAAATATAAATACAATATAACACAACATAGGTGGTTCTCCTCTCGAATTCCTGGTTCGAATCCCCATCTGGGTGGAGTTTCCATGTTCTCCCCGTGTCGGCGTGGGTTTCCTCCGGGTTCTCCGGTTTCCTCCCACAGTCCAAAAACATGGATCAAGTCAATTGAGTTCTCTAAATTGCCCCATATAGAGTGTGTTTGTGTGCTTGTCTGTGTGAGTGAGTGTGTGCCCAGCGATAGATTGGCGCTCTGTTCTGGGTGTATCTGCTAGGCGCCTGAAATGTTCTCCCCTGGATGGGCATGGGGAACCCCGCGACCCTAATATAGGATAAAGCGGAAGATAATGGATGGATGGATGAACAAACATAATTTAACACAATGTTAAATTAATTGAAAGATAATATAATACAATATAATATAAATATAAAATAATATAATTAAAATCTTTACATCCTCTACACTTATTTTGAAACACAGTAGTTTAATTATATTTCTTTGTTTGGTTTCCATCTTTTGTTTCCATCATGAGTTTCTTTAAAGTCAAATAAGTTATTTCTAAAAATAATATTAAT
>JAFMOC010000009.1:1347500-1355000 GCA_019802505.1 Corydoras sp. C115 | reverse complement strand
TCCATATTGCCCCAAATAGAGTGGGTCTGTGTGAGTGAGTGTGTGCCCAGCGATAGATTTGCGCCCTGTCCTGGGTGTATCAGCCCAGCGCCCGAAACGTTCTCCCCTGGATGGGCATGGGGAAGCCCCCCGCGACCCTAATAGAGGATAAAGCGGAAGATGATGGATGGAAGGAAAATGAGGGTGGCTCAAACATGGATCAAGGTCAATTGAATTCTCCAAATTGCCCCATATAGAGTGTGTTTGTGTGTGTGCGTGTGTGTGCCCAGCGATAGATTGGCGCTCTGTTCTGGTTCCTCTGTGTTGGTGTACAGGTCTGAAGGACACACTTTCATCCCCATCGGCCTCAATTTTCACATTTAGTCAAGTGCTTCGTCCATGTCCCATAAACCCTCTCCTTCCTTTCTTCTTTATCGTTCACGATCTCTCAGCCTGGCTCTGTCCTCCAGCGCTTCCACTTCCACTCGTCTGTTCACGCTTCCCACTCATCCCTCACATCAGCATCAGCATCTGAAGTCCACAGATGCCCCTGTCGCTACAGTCACCTCCCCAAACACATGCACAGCTCACTCTCCACACAGAGGGGGACGCTGGCTGAGCAGAGTCCATTCCAAAGCGTGCAGTCAGCATCTGTTCCGGGTGAATTCCGCCTGCTTTGTGTTGTTTTTTGCCCTTCTGTCTTTTCATGAGTTGAGAGACGTCATGAAGAGAAGTTAAACATCCGGCTTCAGTGAGATGACCTTATCTTCAGGGCGTGAGCATCGGAAACTCTTTCTTTCAAGGCAAAACAAATGTCTTCCCTCCTCCTCCCTCCTAACCGTGATGTCTTCATTTCTGAGGGATGACAGCAAACTGTTGGAGAACTTCTAAATATAGTATCCACCTGATTGTGGCCGCTCATGCACATGCGTCTCACTTCTTCAGATCAAACTTTTCATCAGTCAAACCATCCATCCATCCATTATCTTCTACTTTATTCTGTACTAGGGTTGCGGGGGGGTTCCCATGCCCATTCAGGGGAGAACATTTTGGGCGCTGGGCAGATGCACCCAGGACAGGGCGCCAATCCATCACTGGACACACACTCGCACACTCTATATGGGGCAATTTGGAGAATTCAATTGACTTGATCCATGTTTTTGGACTGTGGGAGGAAACCGGAGAACCCGGAGGAAACCCACGTGGACACGGGGTGAAAAGGGAAACTCCACCAAGATTGGGATTCGAACTGGGAATCCCTAATGCTGAGAGGACAACAGGCTAACCACTAAGCCACCGTGCCGCCCTCATTATCCATCCATCCACACTTTATCCTCCACTAGGGTCACTAGGGAGTTGGGTGGTTCCCCACATGATCCAAAGCGAATTACAAGTATCCCAATCTGGTTGGGGTCAGAACACAGAGTTGGTCAGAGCGCCCCCTGGAGCAATGAGAAGTAAGGGTCTTGCTCAAGGAACCACCTTCAGTGGTCCTAAGAATGATAGCCCAGCACCCTCACCACTGAGCTACCACACGCAGATACGGTCTAATCCAAAGGTTCTTCAAGCATGACCCACTGGGTCGGTGTGCTGGACCAAGGGGAACCCAATCTAATATGGAGAGGACTCACAGTGTCTCGGGTTTCCAATGTATTAAGGTTGGAGCTACCTAATGCTGAGACATTCCAGGTTGGAGTGAGTGTCTGTATTTTTGCCATGAACTAAATTGCCCCTATATAAATTCCACAAACAGTGTGTCCAACAATGGATTGGCGCCCTGTCCTGGGTGTACCTACCCAGCGCCTGAAACATTCTCCTTTAGATGGGCATGAACAAAGGTTCTCCCCATTCTCTCCCCAACCCCTTTCTTTGTTTTCCCAAGATGGGCATGCCAGAAAGTTTGAGAACCACTCAATTATCCATCCATCCATCCATCCATCATCTTCCGCTTTATCCTCTATTAGGGTCGCGGGGGGGAGGGTTCCCCATGCCCATCCAGGTGAGAACGTCTCGGGCGCTGGGCAGATACATCTAGGACAGGGCGCCAATCTATCACTGGGCGCAAACACACTCTACATAGGGCAATTTGGAGAATTCAATTGACCCTGATCCATGTTTTTGGACTGTGGGAGGAAACCGGAGAACCCGGAGGAAACCCACGCAGACAGAGGGAGAACATGGAAACTCCAACCCAGATTGGGATTCGAACCTGGAATCCCTACCACTCAATTAGTTAACCATAATGGGAATAATGGGAGACCATCAAGCAATGCGTTACCGTAGTCAGGCTGAGAGAGGATGAGCGCTTCTGTAGCCTGATTAGACCGAAACGATCTCCCGGTTTTAATATTGTGAAAAACAAATCTGTTAATAAGTCAATAAATCCTTGAAAAGCCCAAAAGAAACGTCATTTCAGTGCCGCTGCGCAAACTTTCGGGTTGGGCTGCACGATGGTGTTCTGACAGCGCTACATCACGGCGTGTTCTCCTCATTATGCACTCAGCTGTGTTGTGCCATGAGTTTTAAACACTCGCATATTTATGCAAAACATTGCTGTCAGCGTCTTTGTCTCATAACCCAATATTATGATTATTTGGTGCAAAAGAGCGCCAAATTAATGAGCACAGTGTCTATAGTGCTGACAGCCACCTAATGACACAGCATCTGAGAGAAAGAGTGTAATTACTATCCTTTTTACCAGGTGCACACTCACACTCACACTCACACACACACACACACACACACACACACACACACACTGCAGGGAACCAGCAGCCACTCTCCATCTGTGCACTGTGGTGGTGGTGGTGCGATGGGGAGGTGATGGGTGTGACAGCTGGATGGACTGTAATCAGGCAGACTGACGCAAAAGGGCAAAATGTCATGGTGGGAAAAAAAATCAGTGACATCATTAATGACATCATAATAGACCAATATTATTAGTACCACAACTATCCAGCCATTATTCTTTTGCTTTATCACTGGGCACACACTCACTCAAACACTCACTCTCACACACACACACACACACACACACACTCTATATGGGGCAATTTGGAGAACTCAATTGACCTTGATCCATGTTTTTGGACTGTGGGAGGAAACCGGAGAACCCGGAGGAAACCCATGAAGACACGGGGAGAACATGGAAACTCCACCCAGATTGGGATTCGAACCGGGAATCACTAGTGCTGAGAGGAGATGAGCATGAGGAGAACATGCTAACCACTAAGCCACCGCCACCGCTAACCACAGTTTCCATGTTCTTCCCGTGGTTGCGTGGGTTTCCTCCCACAGTCCAAAAACTTGGAACAAGGTCAATTGAGTGCTCCAAATTGCCCTATATAGAGTGGGTCTGTGTGAGTGAGTGTGTGCCCAGTGATAGATTGGCGCCCTGTCCTGGTTGCAGCTGCCCAGCGCCCGAAACGTTCTCCCCTGGATGGGCATGGGGAACCCCCTCTGCGAGCCTAGTAGAGGATAAAGCGGGAGATAATGGATGGATGGATGGATTTACTCCTTCTCTGGCCCGTTTGCCTCTCGGCACTAGGGATTCCCGGTTCGAATCTCAATCTGGGTGGAGTTTCCATGTTTCCATGTTCTCCCCGTGTCCACGTGGGTTTCCTCTGGGTTCTCTAGTTTCCTCCCACAGTCCAAAAACATGGATCAAGGTCAACTGAATGCTCCAAATTTTCCCATATAGAGTGTGAGTGAGTGTACCCAGTGATAGATTGGTGCCCTGTCCTGGGTGTATCTGCCCATATTCTCCTCAGGATGGACATGGGGGAACCCCCCCCCCCCCGACTCTAGTAGAGGATAAAGTGGAAGATAATGGATGGATGGATGAAAGATGGGATTAGATATTGATTAGGTTTTAAAATTCTACAGTGTAGCTGGTTCTTCCTTAACTAAGCATCTGCTAAATGTAAATGTAATATCATGCCTCTTTAGTTCTCGCCGAAACGAGCCTATCCCGTCTGAACGCCACGCTGCTGCTTCTTTATCTACCTGGTAATTGGTGAGGGAAAGATGAATCTACAGACGACCTGCTTTAGTCACCAGCTGCTAATTATCTACCTCACAGGCTCCTCCAGCTGGAGGATTCGAGAGTCCGAACCTTAGAATCCCATCAGGTTTCGCTCGAAATCCCAATATTAGTTGGAGAAAATGTGTTCTGGCGGCGTTAATGAGAGGAACATTCCCGCTCGTGAGCAAACCGGCCTGGATGCTGATGAGCAGGTGCTGACAGGCACAGAGACCGCCGGCTTCCGTGGTCAATTCGAAGTGGCGGAGGGAAATGATGGCCCACGACTTCGCTGTTACAGTCTTAATAAAAAACGGCATGATGCAGAAAATGCAGAAAACAGGAGTCGGTTCTGTTCATTGGAGTACGGATATCTAATTGTGGTAACCAAAGAGATGGAACCCAAGCATTCACGATGAGAGAAATTGGACAGAGCCTTGTGTCGGGCTTCGTTATTGAGTCGGAGTGTCCGAGCACTAGAACCACTCTCAAGCTTTTTAGACCCAGAACGAAATTCAAACCAAGCAAAAGCTTTAGAACAAAAAGTACACAAGGTAGGAGGTCATGTGGCACATGGAGGATCAAAGGATGAAGGATGGAGGAGTGGGCGTTCGACGGGCCTACAGGCTAAAACTATCTTCCACTTTATCCTCTGGGGTTCCCCATGCCCATCCAGGGAAGAACGTCTCGGGCGCTGGGCAGATAGACCCAGGACAGGGCGCCAATCTATCACTGGGTGCACACTCACTCTCACTCACACAAACACACTTTATATGGGGCAATTTGGAGAATTCAATTGACCTTGAGCCATGTTTTTGGACTGTGGGAGGAAACCGGAGAACCCGGAGGAAACCTACGAGGACACGGGGAGAACATGGAAACTCCACCCAGATTGGTATTCGAACTGGGAATCCCTAGTGCTGAGAGGAGAACATGCCAACATAAGCCACTGTGGACTCCAAGTAAACAATTGGAATATAAATGCTGACATTGCAAATAAGATTTGAGTCAAAACACCCGAACACCAGTTGACATGTATGTTTTATTTAATGTTCTAACCTAACGTGTTGAAAACGGGATAATACACCGTTTTCCAAATACATTAGGGCCTGAATCTCACTCCGATGTTGGGTTTCATTGGTCTTTGTTTGGAAAGACAGAACAGCCAGTTGTTCAGGAGGATAATTGGCATGCAGGTTGTGTTTTCAATTACGGTCCAAGGTTTGTAATGAGCATTAGAGCGAGTCCTCATGACCGATCAGCCTGAATAATGGGATTCCGTCCACCGTGTGTGTGGAACCGCGATGTGGAACCGTGATGTGGAACCGCGATGGGGATCTGCACCATCCCTCTGCTGTTTAAAGGTTGTAAGTCGGTGGAATGAAACTATTCGTGACGACTGAGCTTCTACCGCGCTCAGATCCACTTGCGGAGGGCGCTGAGGGCGCCGCTGAAGGTGGAAAGGGCAGGGTGGGTCCCACGGTGGGCGAGCAGCAGGGCGCCGGCTTGGGCACGATGCCCGGCCTGCTGGAGCTGGCGGGCCGCGTCGTCCACGTCCCAATTGCCCTGAGAGAGCATGTGGGAGACGAGGAGCGGATAAAGAACCGTGTTTACGCACTGCACCAAGAGCCCAGCGTTCAGCAGCAGAGTCAACAGATCAGAATCACACACCTCCTCAGTCACCTAAAAAAAGACAAACAACAGAGATAGTCATTTCCTCACGTACTTGTTTTTATGAACATATAACACAGCGTTTTTAAAGGATTTAACACTTAAAATCACCCATCATCTTCCGATTTATCCTCTACTAGGGTCGCGGGGGGGATTCCCCATGCCCATCCAGGGGAGAACGTTTGGAGCACTGGGCAGATACACCCAGGACAGGACGCCAATCTATTGCTGGGCACACACTCACTCACACAGACACACTCTATATGGGGTAATTTGGAGAATTAAATTGACCGTGATCCATGTTTTCAGACTGTGGGAGGAAACCGGAGAACCCGGAGGAAACCCACGCAGACACGGGGAGAACATGGAAACTCCACCCAGATTGGGATTCCAACTGGGACTTACTAACGCTGAGAGGAGAACATGCTAACCACTAAGTCACCATGCCAGCCATCCATTATCTTTCGCTTTATCCTCTAATAGGGTCGGGGGTTTCTCCATGCCCATCCAGGGGAGAACGTTTTGGGCACTGGGCAGATACACCCAGGACAGGACGCCAATCTATCAGTGGGTACACACTCACTCACACTCTATATGGGGCAATTAGGGGAATTCAATGGATCACTGGTCTCCTCCCACAGTTTAAAAACATGGATCAAGGTCAATTGAATTCTCCAACTTGCCCCATATAGAGTGTGTTTGTGTGTGTTTGTGCCCAGCAAAAGATTGGCGCCCAGTCCTGGGTGTATCTGCCCAGCGCCAGAAATATTCTCCCCTGGATGGGCAGAGGATTCCCCCCCCCAACCCTAGATGAGGATAAATCGGAAGGTATTGGATGGATGGGTGGATGTTGAGGAGACGAAGTATCAAAATCCTGATGCATTCGAATGCTGCAGTCTCTCAGCCTCTCGCTATGTGTGTGTGTGTGTGTGTGTGTGTGTGGCTTCGCCGCTATTGACTTCCAGCTTTATAAAAATCCAAACCGCACACCATCATAGCCATCATCACACTCACATCTAGCGCTCAGCGTGTGTCAGGTGCCAATCGAAGTTAATAACCACCATCCGTGTGACATCGACACACAATTCAATTACACGTCTTCAAAGTTCCCCATAATATCGGGTTCTATTCGCAGTTTCTGCACACAAGTTCCCACCAGCAATCAACGTGTTATGGCATGTGAGTAAAACAAAGTGCAATTCTGGGCCAAAAAAAAAAGAATTTGCTGTTAGAATAATTTTTTTTGCTCAGGAACCGTAATAATTCTACAATTACAGACTGTAGTACATCGTTTCTCGGTCTACTTGCCCCCTTTACTTTGTAATGGTAAGAACCCCCCATTGGACCACCACGGGGGAGGTTATTAGGGGGTGGATGATTTGGAGCACTGCAGTGACACTGATGGGCAGAGCTGGATCAGAAGTTGGATCAAAGTTGGTCTCTTGTGTGTGTGTGTGTGTGTGTGTGTGTGTGTGTGTGTGTGTGTGAGAGTGTGTTTGTGAGGGGGTGCAGCCGGGGTGAGACATACAGAATAAAGAAAGTGCATTATTGTGATTAAATCACCACAGGAAAGAGGTGCAAATTATATATATATATATATATATATATATATATATATATATATATATATATATATATATACATACAGTGGTGTGAAAAGTGGTGTGAAAAAGTTTTGCCCCTTCTTCATTTCCTGTTTTTTTTACGTTTGTCACACTTAAGTGTTTCAGAACATCAAACCAATTTAAACAATTGTCAAGGACAACACAAGTAAACACAAAATGCAATTTGTAAGTGAAGGTGTTTATTATTAAAAGAGAAAAAAAATC
>JAFMOC010000009.1:1315000-1342500 GCA_019802505.1 Corydoras sp. C115 | reverse complement strand
CACCATCACCACAATGACATCATTACAATTAGCATCATCATTACCAACTTTTCTCCTTATCACCATCATCCTTCTCATTACCAACTTCCTCCTCCTTTTCATCAGCTTCCACATTATCCAATCCACATGGTTCATCCCTACAGAACTAGTTCAAGACCCCCACCCCGACATACAGCTGCAGTTTGGAATACCATAGCACAAATACCTGAGCATCTATAACATAACGTCCAGTAATTGTGTATCATCTTCCCTGACGTTTGGATCCCAAAGCATTTAAAGGCAGACTTGCGTGTAACACTGAGAGCACGGAAAGAGCACTGCGCCCGTATATCCGAAAACCTTAGCTGTCATTATGAAGCCTATTTTTCTTAGTCTCTGTTGTCAGAGCTGCCTGTGTATCAGAGATGAAGTGCAGCCTGCAGGAATTATTACAGAACATCATGTCTCCTTGTTTAGAAACCGCCCAATTCATGGTTTGTGTCTAGGAGCTGCGCACTGCCCAATTATTGTGTCAAAATGATTGGCTCCACTGCATTTAGTTCTTTGTAGCGCAGCCAGTTACTAAAATAACAAAGGAGGATATTTCATCACAACCTGCTTCTATAGATTCAGGTCCCACCTCACAGTTTGGGTAATGAATAGAAGCTGAAGACTTCTAGAGCTATTCATTCTGTAGTGGTACTTCACAGACGAGGCCTTTTCTTGTGGCGTATTACAGAAAACTGTCACATAAAGCACTCATGGTGTAAATAAGTAAAGACGCGACACATTTCAATGGCATATAGATCTATTGGGTGTGCGAGCTCAGTGCTTGACGTGTTGGACGTGAAGGTTGGGGTTTAAATCCCAATTCCACTAAAGTTACCAATGTGGGTCCTTGAGTTGGGTAGCCATCCAGGGGGATATATTGACTGGGCACCTTCAGAGCGTGAATGAGCAGGTTGGGATTCTCTGCTGAGGAGCATTGGAGACGTCCATGTACCTCATCTATCATGTACTGCCCATCCAGGGGATAACGTTTCGGGAGCTGGGCAGATACACCCAGGACAGGACGCCAAGGTTTCGCTGGACACACTCACTCACACAAACATGAACACGACCACACTCCATAGGGAGCAATTTGGAGCATTCACTTGACCTTGATCCATGTTTTTGGACTGGGGGAGGAAACCGGAGAACCCGGAGGAAACCCACGCGGACAAGGGGAGAACATGGAATCTCCAGGTTCGAATCTCAATCTGGGTGGAGGTTCCATGTTCTCCCCATGTCTGCATGGGTTCCCATCGGATTCTCCGGTCTCCGCCCACAGTGCAAAAACATGGAATCAAGGTCAATGGAATTCTTCAAATTGCCCCCTATAGAGTCTGAGTGTATCCAGTGATAGATTGGCGTCCTGTCCTGGGTGTATCTGCCCAGCGCCCGAAACGTTCTCCCATGGATGGGCATGGGGAACCCCCACCAAGACCCAAGTAGAGGATAAAGCGGAAGATAATGGATGGATGAATCTGGTTCTTAGGATTTTAGGATCATCAGAGTCATTTAAGCATGAAACATAAAACATAGAACCTCCATTAAATCTCCACCTGTTCGCTAAAGAAAACAACTGGAAACGGTGCTATATGCCAGTAAAGCGATTAGACTCAAGACTTTGATACGACCCAGCGGATAAAGCACATGAGCGCCTCATGAGTCCTCCATAGCTCCGGATTTAACCCTGCTTCAGGGAGTCTCTCCTGATAAGGACGTTTAAACTCCAACTTCTCCCAGCATTTTCAATCTTTTCCGGGATGCTGGCCGCGGTTGGAGGTAATCCGTCTTCTGCTCCCACAGTCTGCTCGGCTTTTTGATAACGCACGATAACGTTGGAGCATGAACGTCTGAGCTGATTCATCATCCTTTACAGGCTGCGCGTTGGACATCACCATTCAATACATTCTATTTATTCCCAAAGATAGTTACGAAAATAACTGCAAGCTACATTCGGGGTCCCTGTGACGAAGGCAGATTTCGCTTTGATTGAAATCCATCCATTATCTTCCGCTTTATCCGCTACTAGGTGGGGTTCCCCATGCCCATCCAGGGGAGAACGTTTCGGGCTCTGGGCACACAGTCACTCACACAGACACACTCTATATGGGGCAATTTGGAGAATTCAATTGACTTGATCCATGTTTTTGGACTGTGGGAGGAAACAGGAGAACCCAGAGGAAACCCACACGGACACGGGGAGAACATGAAAACTCCACCCAGATTGGGATTCGAGCTGGGAATCCCTAGTGCTGAGAGGAGAACATGCTAACCACTAAGCCACCGTGCCACCTATCCATTATCTCCCGCTTTATCCTCTATTAGGGTCGGGGTGGGGTTCCCCATGCCCATCCAGGGGAGAACGTTTCAGGTGCTGGGCAGATACACCCAGGACAGGGCGCCAATCTATCTCTGGGCACACACTCACACAGACACACTCTATATGGGGCAATTTGGAGAATTCAGTTAAAACAACCCACCACCCAAGTGATACCTGTTCTGTGATGGTGCTGACCAATAGAGAACCGAGAACTAACAGGGGACTAACAAACAACAAAGAACACAGATGTTCTACAGTCTGGAATTGTAAACGTATTGTTATTGCTGACTCAATGCATTTCCTTCTGAAAGAATAACAACAACATTTGCATCGGGCCCAATGCTGCCCCCCTACCTACGGTTCTCTGCAACCTTATTCCGCCCCTCTTCACCCTCAGCCCTTTGTTGGGACTTGTCCCCGTCGCTCACTCTAACACAACATGTCACCCCGCTTTGATTGCAACTGCTGGCTCGCTCGCCGTCCCTCACCCGTGGATCTGCATGCGTGTAAGACCGTGCATTTCTGTATTTTTCGTTCTCGTGGCCGTGGTGGTCGCATTAATGAACACGCAGACAGGTAGCGGGCCACAGCCGCGCCGAACGAGCTTTATGATTTAAATGATAAAAGAAGGGCAGGCATACATCATTTATGAGGCGGCAAAGACTCTGTCATTGCAAATCGGCCTCGCGCTGGAAACCAGCCACCGCGTGGCATGCATTTTTAATGGGCTCGATTTACAGTCAACACACACACACACACACACACACACACACACACACACACACACACACACACACACACACACACACACACACACACAGCTGATATTAATGACCATTAAGGACGTTTGTAATCGCTGCAGTTAGGAAGCTGATAAATGTATAAGAAAGGAATTGGACGAAACACATGGTAAACAATGGTGTCCCTATTCGTCCCTGGAATTTACTATAAAAAAAAAAAAATCCATCCATCCATCATCTTATGCTTTATCCTCTACTAGGGACGCGGGGGCGGGGGGGTTCCCCATGCCCATCCAGGGGAGAACGTTTCGGGCGCTGGACAGGGCGCCAATCTATCACTGCATACAAACATACTCTATATGAGGCAATTTGGAGCATTCAATTGACCTTGATCCATGTTTTTAGACTGTGCGGGGAAACTATTAAACTAGTTTAATGATGACGTCATGACGTCATAATCGTCTTAATTACCAATTTATGCAGCTTGGAATGGTTCCTGGATGTGGATTCGGAGCAAACAGGTGAGAACGGACGACTTCACATGTTTGAAACAGCCCCACTAATGACGGAACCTCCATCAGCAGCCCCACATTAAACAGCGAGTGTCCTCGTGAGAAATTAATTAGCAGTTGTGACTTAAGAGACTTCGCTCGGACCAGAGGGCGAGCGAGTCGCTACAACGGCGATGCCCACGATACGACCGCCGACCTAATTAGAAAGTCATTACGGATTCCGGATCCCTGGGGCTCTGAGAGTCAGAGTGATCCACCATCTTCCTCCTCAGATGATTCTCGCGTGCGCGAGTCACGTACAGTCAGAAGAGAAGACTCGCGGAACGCGAAAGCGATCTGGAGTTTTGGGCTCTGGTTTTTAGATCCATTTGGAACGACCGCCGGCGAAGGCGCGAGACGAACATGGAGATGTATCTCTGCACAGAATAAGCCAATCGAAAGTTAGCTTTCCTCGTTAATGAGAGTGCGGAGACGACATTATAATTGCTGACCTGAAAAAAGTTCACTAACTATCTGACTAGAAACTCAGACAGGAAGTACTTAAAACTTCCCGATGCTGTGGGTCTGATCAACATGATCGTGTCCCTATTCGTCATCATATTCTGCTTTATCCTGTACCGGGGTCGCGGGGGGGGAGTGGGGGTTCCCCATGCCCATCCAGGGGAGAACGTTTTGGGCGCTGGGCACACACACACTCACACACACTTTTTATGGGGCAATTTGAAGAATTCAATTCACCTTGATACATGTTTTTGGACTGTGGGAGGAAACCAGAGGACGCGGAGGAAACCCACGTGGACACGGGGAGAACATGGAAACTCCACCCAGATTGGGATTCGAAGCGGGAATCCCTAGAGCTGAGAGGAGAACATGCTAACCACTAAGCCATCATCCATTGTCTTCTGCTTCATCCTGTACTAGGGTCGCGGGGGAGGGGGGGGGGGTCCCCATGACCATCCAGGGGAGAATGTTTCGGGCACTGGGCAGATACACTCAGGACAGGGCGCCTGTCTATCACTGGACACACTCACTCACACAGACACACTCTATTTGGGGCAATTTGGAGAAATCAATTGACCTTGATCCATGTTTTTGGACTGTGGGAGGAAACCGGAGAACCCGGAGCCATTCACATAGTCCAATCTAACCTGTCTAATTAGCATCCCCCTAAACTAATATTGGGTCCCCATCCAGGGAGAACGTTTTGGGCGCTGTGCAGATACATCCAGGAAGAAGTGGTAAATTTATTAAGCACATTCTGACTCCCACAGAAACTCACATATAGTATATAAGGGCAATTTAGCGAGTACACCCTTGTGAATCCATGTTTTGGGACTGTGGAAGGAAAATGGAGAACCCAGAGAAAACATTGGGAGAACATGGAAACTCCACCCAGACTGAAGCTTCGAACTTGCTTCCCTAGCGCTGAGAGGCGCATCTTCCTTAATGGTTCCACATGTTCTTCTCTCATTGTTCAAAAGCTGTGTGGACGAGCAGAGATCCCAAAATACAGTGACATAACTGCAACCACATTTAATCAATGAGATTTGTTAATATTGACGTGGAATTATATACAGCAGTACCCTTTGAAATAGACACGACGAGAGAGAGAGAGAGCGAGAGGGAGAGACCCTGACTCTGACTCTGGGTTTAAGAGAGAGCAGAGAGAGAGAGAGAGTGGGGGTGTGAAAGATGAGGCTTGTCATCTTCACACAGTGAGGTGGTAAGGTGGTGAGATGGGGAGGTGGTGAGATGGTAATATGGTGAGGTAGTGAGGTGGTGAGGTCGTGAGATGGTGAGATGGTGAGGTGGTGAGATGTTGAGATGGTGAGGTGGTGAGGTCGTGAGATGGTGAGGTGGTGAGATGGTGAGGTGGTGAGGTCGTGAGATGGTGAGGTGGTGAGGTAGTGAGGTCGTGAGATGGTGAGGTGGTGAGGTGGTAAGATGGTGAGGTGGTGAGATGGTAAGATGGTGAGGTGGTGACGTAGTGAGGTCATGAGATGGTGAGGTGGTGAGATGGTGAGATGGTAAGATGGTGAGGTGGTGAGGTAGTGAGGTGGTGAGGTAGTGAGGTGGTGATATGGTGAGGTGGTGAGGTGGTAAGATGGTGAGGTGGTGAGGTCGTGAGATGGTGAGGTGGTGACGTAGTGAGGTCGTGAGATGGTGAGGTGGTGAGGTAGTGAGGTCGTGAGATGGTGAGGTGGTAAGATGGTGAGGTGGTAAGATGGTGAGGTGGTGACGTAGTGAGGTTGTGAGATGGTGAGGTGGTGAGATGGTAAGATGGTGAGGTGGTGAGGTAGTGAGGTGGTGAGGTGGTGAGGTGGTAAGATGGTGAGGTGGTGAGGTCGTGAGATGGTGAGGTGGTGAGGTGGTAACGCAGTGAGGTCGTGAGATGGTGAGGTGGTGAGTTGGTGAGGTCGTGAGGGCAGGAGAGCCAGAGAGACGAGAAGAATCGAAGCTGACGTGGGGACGTCTCGAGCGACTGTCTCTCTCTTTGTGGTTAGGGCTCAGATCTGCTCTCGTCTCAGGGGAGGACGTCTGTATAAACATGTATCGTGACATCAGCAGAACGCTTCACACGTTTCACTGACTCCTTCATCATGGATTCACTTAGCAGTTTAAAAGCTTTGTTTTTTTGTCTTTGACAATTTGATAACCGCGGAACCAAAACGCACCTCATTCCTTCCATGACTTACCCTCATGAGTTATAGGCATGAGGATGGGCATAAGGATGGGCATGGTGATGGTAATGGAGATGGGTATTGGTATGGACATGGGGGTGGGCATAGGGGTGAGGATGGGCATGGCAATGCGCATGGGCATAGAGATAACCATAAGGAGAAGCATAAGGATGGGCATAAGGATGGGGATAGAAATGGGAATGGGCATGGAGATGGGGATGCGCATGGCAATGAGCATGGGCACAGAGATAAGCATAAGGATGGGCATAAGAATGGGGATGGAAATGAGGGTGGAGATGAGCGTGGGGGTGAGCATGGGCATAGGGATAAGCATAAGGATGGGCATGGGGATAGGAATGGGCATGGAAATGGGGGTGGGCATGGGGAAGGTTATGGGCATGGGGTGGGCATAGGGATGGAAATGGGTATGGGAATGGAGTGGGCATGGGCATGGCATGTGCATAAGCATGGGCTTATGGATAAGCATAAGGATGGGCATGGGGATAGGAATAGGCATGGGAAGGGCATGGGCATAGGGATAACATTAGGAAATAGGGGTGGGCATGGGATGATGATGATGAGCATGGGGATGGAATTGGAGATGGGAATGAGCATGGAGGTGAGCATGGGGGTGGGAATGGGCATGAGGATCCCCACCCCCCTGACCCTAGTAGAGGAATAAGTGAAAGATAATGAGATTCAGCTGGTTGGATGCAATTTGATCTCTAAATAAAGACGTGGTTTTAATCAATATCCCAAACATTATGGAGCACATTTTAATTACCCCACCAGGATCTCATCTGCTTAATACCCAAATGGAGCCCATTTTCCGCCATCCAAAGACCTGTTGTTATTGCCGTTGGTCTAAACGGCCCACCTCCGTGCGATCTGTCCAGGTTCTGACTGGCACTCACATCATTTACATGCAGCAGCAGGAATATGGGCAGAAATCCCCGCAATGCAGTTGAGAAGCAGAGCATTTTACTTGCTGATCAAATCCCCACCCCTCCATTTATTATATCTCTTACTCACTGTTTCCCTGCCAGACAGGCTGAGATTAACCCCGATTTCAATCAGCTTGTAAGGCACATTTTAGCAGCGGCGTTTTAAACGCGCCATAAGGAGAATGATGGCTTCGAATTGAAGGGATTCATTATTCTAGCGAAAGCACTTAAACTGGGGAAGGCAACTACTGTCGTCTCTGACCTGCAGTCAGTACGAGGACAGAATGATGGAATTGCTTTTTCAGGCGCGACTCTTTTTTCAGATCTCCTTATGTAGCGGCTCGGGTGCCTGCTTGTATTCAAACAGCCTTCTGAAGCCTTGGCCCAGTCCGGTGGCTGCGGTGTGCCGACAGATCCTGCCATTGTGTGATAAAGACTTTTAAAGTGTCTTAGATGATTTGGGGCCTTACAATAAAAATAATTAACAAAAAGTTTTTCATATCAATAAAGTTTCAATATTAACTCAACCAAAGACGGGGAGCTGTCCAGTGCTGAAACTGTGTTACCGCTTATTGTGCTAGCTCAGTGGTTAGGGTGTGGTATCACAGTGATTAAGCTGTGGTAGCTTAGTAAATAGGGTGTGGTATCTCAGTGATTAAGCTGTGGTAGCTTAGTAAATAGGGTGTGGTATCTCAGTAATTAGGGTGTGGTATCTCAGTGATTAGGGTGTGCTATCTCAGTGATTAGGGTGTGCTATCTCAGTGGTTAGGGTGTGCTCTCAGTGGTTAGGGTGTAGTATCCTAGTGGTTAGGGTGTGGTAGCTTAGTAATTAGCGTGTGGTATCTCAGTGATAAGGGTGTGGTATCTCAGTGATAAGGGTGTGGTATCTCAGTGATAAGGGTGTGGTATCTCAGTGATAAGGGCGTGGTATCTCAGTGATAAGGGCGTGGTATCTCAGTGATAAGGGCGTGGTATCTCAGTGATAAGGGCGTGGTATCTCAGTGATAAGGGCGTGGTAGCTTAGTGATTAGGGCGTGGTAGCTCAGTGGTTAGGGCGTGGTATCTCAGTGGTTAGGGTGTGGTATCTCAGTGGTTAGGGCGTGGTATCTCAGTGACTCAGTGACTGTACAGAACCGTGTCCCGACTCTCTACAGAGCCGTGTCCCGACTCTCTACAGAACCGTGTCCCGACTCTCTACAGAACCGTGTCCCGACTCTCTACAGAACCGTGTCCCGACTCTCTACAGAACCGTGTCCCGACTCTCTACAGAACCGTGTCCCGACTCTCTACAGAACCGTGTCCCGACTCGCTACAGAACCGTGTCCCGACTCGCTACAGAACCGTGTCCCGACTCGCTACAGAGCCGTGTCCCGACTCGCTACAGAGCCGTGCCCCGACTCTCATACAGGGGGTGTGGTATCTCAGTGGTTAGGGTGTGGTATCTCAGTGATTACAGGGCCGTGTCCCGGTATCTCAGTGATTAGGGCCGTGTCCCGACTATCTCAGTGACTCTCTATAGGGCGCGTCCCGACTCTCTACAGGGCCCTACAGAACCGTGTCCCCGACTCTCTACAGGGCCGTGTCCCGACTCTCTACAGGGCCGTGTCCCGACTCTCTACAGGGCCGTGTCCCGACTCTCTACAGGGCCGTGTCCCGACTCTCTACAGGGCCGTGTCCCGACTCTCTACAGGGCCGTGTCCCGACTCTCTACAGGGCCGTGTCCCGACTCTCTACAGAACCGTGTCCCGTCTCTACAGAACCGTGTCCCGACTCTCTACAGAACCGTGTCCCGACTCGCTACAGAATCGTGTCCCGACTCGCTACAGAACTGTGTCCCGACTCGCTACAGAGCCGTGTCCCGACTCGCTACAGAGCCGTGCCCCGACTCTCATCTTAGTGGTTAGGGTGTGGTATCTCAGTGGTTAGGGTGTGGTATCTCAGTGACTCTATAGAAACGCGTCCCGACTCTCTACAGGGCCCTACAGAACCGTGTCCCGACTCTCTACAGGGCCGTGTCCCGACTCTCTACAGGGCCGTGTCCCGACTCTCTACAGGGCCGTGTCCCGACTCTCTACAGGGCCGTGTCCCGACTCTCTACAGGGCCGTGTCCCGACTCTCTACAGAACCGTGTCCCGACTCTCTACAGGGCCGTGTCCCGACTCTCTACAGGGCCGTGTCCCGACTCTCTACAGGAACGTGTCCCGACTCTCTACAGGAACGTGTCCCGACTCTCTACAGGGCCGTGTCCCGACTCTCTACAGAACCGTGTCCCGACTCTCTACAGAACCGTGTCCCGACTCTCTACAGAACCGTGTCCCGACTCTCTACAGAACCGTGTCCCGACTCTGCGCCGCTCTGCAGATGTGACGACATGATGGATCTGATTGCTTAGGCACCGAGGTCATGCAGCTCATAAGCGCCATCTCCCCATCGCCGCGGCGATAAGGGAACCGGTTCTCATAAGTCGCCGTCGAGGTCGGCTGAGGAATACACAAGCAATAACGGCGCCTCATATCGGACGGTAAATCTGAGTCTGACTCGGACTGAGATCAGAGCTGCACTGTGGTTCTGATGGGTAACGGCGTTGATGTGGCCATGAAATGCAAATTGCTTACAGTGGAGAGGGTTCGGATCTGATCCAGGGTCAGCTCGAGAAGCCGCTCGTCTCTGCTCTCAGCCATCAGCTTTAACGCTGCAAGTCTCTGACCGCCAGTCAACAGCAGAGACGAGATGTGTCCGGTACACTGAGAGAGAGAGAGAGAGAGAGAGAGAGAGAGAGGTATTTCATACATATATACTGTATATACTGTATGACTGACTTGTATATACTATTGTTATATTTTATAATCTTAATTTCTATTAATGGGGGCATGGTGGCTTAGTGTTTAGCATGTTCTCCTCTCAGCGGTAGGGATTCCCGGTTCGAATCCACATCTGGGTGGAGTTTCCATGTTCTCCCCGTGGGTTTCCTCCGGGTTCTCCGGTTTCCTCCCACAGTCCAAAAACATGGATCAAGGTCAACTGAATTCTCCAAATTGCCCCATATAGAGTGTGTGCCCAGTGATAGATTGGCGCCCTGTACTGGGTCTATCTGTCCAGCGCCCAAAACCTTCTCCCCTGGATGGGCATGGGGAACCCCCCCCGCGACCCTAATAGAGGATAAAGCGGAAAATGGTGGATGGATCTTAATTTCTAATAATGGGTGCCGCCCATTAATGGCTTAGTGGTTAGCATGCTCTCCTCTCAACGCCGGGGGTATCCAGGTTCGAATCCCAACTGGGTGTCCATGTTCTCCCCGCGTCCATGTGGGTTTCCTCCGGGTTCTCCGGTTTGCTCCCACAGTCCAAAAACATGGCTCAAGGTCAATTGAATTCTCCAAATTGCCCCATATAGAGTGTGTCTGTGTGAGTGAGTGTATCTTGTAATAGATTGGCGCCCTGTCCTGGGTGTATTTGCCCAGTGCCCAAGACGTTCTCCCCTGGATGGGCATGGGGAACCACCCCCCCCCCGCAACCCTAATAGAGGATAAAGTGGAAGATAATGGATGGATGGAATTTCTCCTCCACACAGCACCCCCTACCTGCGGGTTCAGTTTGTGTCTGGTTGGATAAAGCGAGCGGCACATTGAGAGAACCTCGTCACCGGCGCTGACGTTCCACTCGGGGGAGCAGCGTTCCAGCATGGCTGCGGTTAAGCACACCCAAGGGTTCAGATCCGACTGCAGTCTGGAAAAAAAAGGAAAAAACAAGAATGAGAGATGTTAATCTGTTTGTCGTGTGTGAGTGTGTATGTATGTGTGTGTGTGTGTGTGTGTGTGGTGGGGGGGGTTGGAAAGTGAACAGTAACGTGTTGTGTGTTCACACTCGGCTCCCGCGCTCTGTAAACGTTCGTTACGTTTCGTTTAGAAATGCAGCACAAAATCCCTCTGTAATTATCAGACTCCTGTTCTGGAAACTCGTTCTGAACGTGTTAATGAAGAGGAGGAAACACCGAGTGCAGCGGTGTTCAGAGAACAATAACACGTTCCAAACACACGGCAGAGCAGGCCCCGAGTCTGACCCGCAGAAAACACACAAAGCGCCTGCAACCGATGCTGCGTTAAAGATAGAACTTACAAGTGTAAAGGGATCCAGCTGATGAAGGTGATGCAATACGGTCACACACACACACACACACACACACGCATGCCTGCACACACACATGCACACACGCGCGCACACATGCACACATCTACACACACACACACACACACACACACACACACACACACACACACACACACACACACAAACAAACATGCATGCACATACCCATACGCATGTACACACACACACAAACACACACAAACATGCATGCACATACCCATATGCATGCACACACACACAAACACGCATGCACATACCCATAAGCACACGCACACACATAACCACACACACTCACATACACAGGGACGCGCACAAACACACACACACTAGGATGCACATACCCATATGCACACACACATGAACACACATAAACGCACATAAACACATACACACACAGAGACGCACACACAAAGAGATGCACACACATCTGCACGCACACACACTTACACACACATGCATGCACACACACATACACGCACACATAGGAATGAACACTCATACATAGATGCACACACATACACCTGCACACACACACACACAAACGTTTCTTATTACAGGACGTGAGTGATTTGCATAATGTCTGTATGTTCTCACAGTTCCTCCACTTACAATTAATAAAAAAATCATCGAAAAAATTCAATATAAAAAAGTGAGTTATTTCATTCGACTCCACACGGACCACAAACGCAGAGGATTCAGTCCAAATGCAATCAAAGTTCAGATCACATTAAATGTGAGCGAGTGAGCGAGAGAGAGAGCAAGCGAGAGAGAGAGGGAGAGGGAGAGAGAGAGAGCAGCGGCGGGTCCCTGAGCAGATCAGTTTAGTGAATGAAGATCAGCCAGTCACTTCAATTCATAGAGTCATATTAGTTCAGATGTGTCAGTGAGAAACGACTCCTCTGAACGACTCGGCAACGTCTGAGTCACTTTAAATAATCTGTTACAGTATTACACTGAATCAGTGCGCCACCTGAAAGATCCGACAATGTGGTACACTGTAAACACACACACACACACACACACACACACACACACGAGCGTGCTCGCATGAACAAACATACACACACACGAGCAAACATACACACACCCACACACGGGCATGTATTAACAAACACACACGAGCAAACACACACACACATACACACACACACACACACACAAACATGAGTAAACAAACCCTCACACACATGAACACACACACACCCACGTATTAACACACACGAGCAAACACACACACACACACACAAACAGTCACACACATGAACACACACACCCACACATGTATTAACAAACACACACGAGCAAACATACACACACACACAAACATGAGTAAACAAACCCTCACACACATGAACACACACACACACACACACACACGGGCATGTATTAACAAACACACACACAAACATGAGTAAACAAACCCTCACACACATGAACACACCCACGGGCATGTATTAACAAACACACACGAGCAAAAACACACACACACACACACACACACACACACACACACACACACACACACAAACATGAGCAAACAAACTGTCACACACATGAACACACGAACACACACACACACACACACCCCCACACACACGGGCATGTATTAACATAAACACACACGAGCAAACACACAAAGACACACACACACACACAAACATGAGTAAACAAACCGTCACACACATGAACACACACACGGGCATGTATTAACAAACACACACACACACACACACACAAACACACCACACACACGTGCGAAGAACTCACGTGAACACATGAACACAAACACACACACACAGAGGCAAACACACACAAACATGGATGCCAGCGCACCCACACACAGACACAGACACACACAGACACAGACACACACACACACACACACACACACACACACAGAGAGCAGCATTTCCACACAATGAGACACACGGTGATTAAATCTCTTCACCCTCCATTTAAGGCTTGAATGGATTTAAGGAGAGTAAACAGAGTAAAGTAGAAGAGAACGGCGGTAATGAGGTACAGTCTGCTTTCTGCCTGAGCAGCTAAACACAACACCAAGATCCAAATGACTTCACCTCCACTACAGCAGCCACTTCAAACATGTGACTGAAGACCAAGCCAATCACAGGCTTACTGATAATCAATCGTCTGATCTGAATCATCTCATCTGATCTGAAAACCAATCATCTCATCTGATCTGAAAACCAATCATCTGATCTGATAATCAATCATCTGATCTGATATTCAATCATCTGATCTGATAACCAATCATCTGACCTGATAATCATCTGATCTGATAATCAATCATCTGATCTGATCTAATAACCAATCTTCTGATATGATCTAATAATCAATCATCTAATCTGATCTGATAATCAATCATCTGATCTGATAACCAATCGTCTGATCTGATAATCAATCATCTGATCTGATAACCAAACATCTGATCTGATAATCAATCATCTCATCTGATAATCAATCATCTGATCTGATAATCAATCATCTGACCTGATAATCATCTGACCTGATAATCATCTGATCTGATAATCAATCATCTGATCTGATCTAATAACCAATCTTCTGATATGATCTAATAATCAATCATCTAATCTGATCTGATAATCAATCATCTGATCTGATAACCAATCGTCTGATCTGATAATCAATCATCTGATCTGATAACCAAACATCTGATCTGATAATCAATCATCTCATCTGATAATCAATCATCTGATCTGATAATCAATCGTCTGATCTGATGCTGAACAGAACTGTGTGTGTGTGTGTGTGTGTGTGTGTCTGCTTCATTGGGGAGGTACAGAGGTCAGTACTAATTGGATGTAGAACGTCTCACCTGCGCTCGTCAGTCACAGGAGGCCAGGCCTGTAGGAGGAGCATGAGGTGCTGAAACTCCTCCCATTTGTGACTCGACTTCAGGAGCTCCAGGAAGAGAGAGTAGCGCTGATCTTCATTCTCAACATCCTTTATTTCACACTGAGAGACCAAGAGAGAGAGAGAGAGAGAGAGATATTAAAAATCAGTCTGTACATTCTCGTCTCGTCTTTTCTCACATGTTCTCACTCCGGCGGGTTGACGTCTCACAGCCCCCCGCCCCACACACACAAAAATAATATATATTATCTGTATTTTTATTTGTATATCACACACATACATATACATATATATATATATATATGTGTGTGTGTGTGTGTGTGTGTATGTGGGTGTACTTCTTTTCATGTGTATATACACTGTACATATACACTGTACATATACACACACAAATATATACACACGCATACATGCATACACACTCACACACGAAAACACATTCATTCACATTCACACACACCACACAAATACACACACAGGCATACACACAAATACCTCACAAATATATACACATGCATACACATTCACACACATGCATGAACACACACACATACACACCACACACACACACACACACACACACACACACACACACACACACACACACACACACACACACCCACCGAACACATACATCACACCACACACACACACCACACTGGGGCCTGATCTGTTCCGGATTGTCAGGAAAAAAATGGAAAAAGTCAGAAAGTAAAAGTAATTAATTTTGCTTCCGAGCGACGCGAGCACAATTTAACAGTTGAGGAACCATCTGATCGCTAAAGGGAGAAGCGCGAGAGAGCGCGAGAGAGAGCGCGAGAGAGAGCCACGATCCACTTAAAGTCAAAGCACAAAAACCGTCCAGGAGACCACAGACCAGCAGAGACAGCCAGCCAGGAGACGAGTTCAGATAACCAATCAGATTAAGACGGGAGACCTCATCCGCGCAACCTCAGAGGTCCCGGTTCTAATCACAAAGCGGCGGCTCATTAACGAGATCCAGCCGGTTTTGCCTGTGGAGCATCAGGCCGACAGAGAGCCGGGAGAACGACCCCATCGTTTAAAAGAGATCCAGTGGAGAAGTGTGCAGTGTTCTCCGCCCGCAAAGCCACTCCTGCCTCAGAGCATCCGCCCACATTTGATGACTTTGTTCGTGGCGGCGTGCGAGCCACCCAAATGAATGGCTTCTGCCATGCTCCACTTCACAACACATCCACCCACCCACTCCACGGCCTCCGTACCGAGTGGCTCCATCTCCTTCAGACACGGAAGCTTAAGAGTGTGTGGGTGTGTGTTCACATCCAGCCATTCTAAAGCGCTGAACACTTCATCTACAGGAAACGGGAGGACGATTACATAACGTGAGAGCATCCATACACCCGGACCCTCCCACCCCATCAACACCTCATTCCCAAAGTGATCTAAGATAGATCGATAGAGAGCCTTTATTGTCATTCATTATACCCTTATTGAACGAAGAACGAAATTTCGGTGCATTGACGTGCACGGAGTATAAAAAGAAGTGAAATTTTTATACATTAAAAAAAGATATATATATATGTCCATCCATCCATTATCTTCCACTATATCCTCTACTAGGGTTGCAGGGGGGGTTTCTGGGCAGATACACCCAGGACAGTCCATTACTGGACACACTCACTCACACAAACACACTCTATATGGGGCAATTTGGAGAATTTAATTGACCTTGATCCATGTTCTTGGACTGTGGGAGGAAACCAGAGAACCCGGAGGAAACCCACGCGGACACGGGGAAAACATGGAAACTCCACCCAGATTGGGATTCGAAACGGGAATCCCTGTTATATATATATATATATATATATATATATATATATATATATATATATATATATATATATATATATATATATATATATATATATATGACAAAATTTAAGCAGCAAGGTCTTAAAATGAGAATGTGATTAGTGAAAGAGTTGAAATGAAGTATATATATATATATATATATATATATATATATATATATATATATATATATATATATATATAAAATATATAAATTATCTAAAATATATAACAAAGGAAAAAATAATATAGCAGACATATATATATATATATATATATATATATATATGTCCGCTATATTATGTATGTCTGCAGGTGGTTCTACACCGAATGCTCCTGAATCTTTTTCCAGAAGCCAGCAGTGAAAACAGTACGATGCTCATCGTGGTCAGTTCGACAGAACGTGAGGTCTTGTGAGGGTTCCTTGTGCTTGTGAGGCTAAAATAGGGTTCCTACTTTATTCAATAGAGGCAGAAAAGTGGAGGAACAGACGGAGAGCGAATATCTCTATCAGCGAGTCAACAGCTGAGGGACACGGCTGCAGATGGATGGAGCGGCTGCGCTGCCGAAAGAGAAAGCAAGACTGGCTGCACTCACACACCACTTTCACCTGTGTGTGCGAGAGGCTGGAGCGCGGCGCTGCAGAGTCGAGCTGAGAATTTAAAAAGCAATGAGGTGTTTCGCAGCTGCAATGCAGTTTATTTGATGCCGGATCGAAAGCAAGTGACCTGGTGGTGCTCCGGAGACATGGATTGACTGACTGGTCTTTCGTGTGTGTGTGTGTGGGGGGGTGTGAATCAAGAGGTCTAATCCAAACTGACCCTACAAGGAAGACCCGTGTTGGAGTTTAAAGTGAGGTTACAGGCCTGATTAAGCACATTGCAGGCTTAAATATCATCCATCCATCCATTCATCCATCCATTATCTTCTGCTTTATCCTCTATTAGGGTCGCGGGGGGATTCCCCATGACCATCCAGGAGAGAACGTTACAGGCGCTGGGCAGATACACCCAGGACAGGACGCCAATCCATCACTGTATACACACTCACTCACACAGACACATTCTATATGGGGCAATTTGGAGAATTCAATTGAACTTGATCCTTGTTTTTGGACTGTGGGAGGAAACCAGAGAACCTGGAGGAAACCCACGCGGACACGGGGAGAACATGGAAACTCTGACCCCATACACTGACCCCAAATTCCACTTTGGGATGGAAGCATCAGGCTTAGTGTTTAGCATGTTCTCCTCTCAGCACTAGGGGTTGCCTGTTGGAATCCCCATCTGGGTGGAGTATCCATGTTCTCCCTGTGTCTGCGTGGGTTTCCTCCGGGTTCTCCAGTTTCCTCCCACAGTCCAAAAACATGGATCAAGTCAATTGAGTTCTCCAAATTGCCCCATATAGTGTGTGTGTGTGTGTGTGTGTGAGTGAGTGAGTGTGTGCCAGTGATAGAATGGCGCCCTGTCCTGGGTGTATCTGCCCAACGCCTGAAACGTTCTCCCCTGGATGGGCATGGGGAACCCCCCGCGACCCTAGTAGAAGATAAAGCGGAAGATAATGGATGGATTAAAGCATCTTCATGGCTTCAAACAAAGTGTCAAAACATTTAAATATGGAGATAGTGAGCTTCTTACAAAAGGTGGTCGCAGCACACACACACACACACATACACACACTTTCTCATTGTTCTTTCACCCCAGCTGTCCTTTGTTGCTTTCCCCGGGGCTCAGAATGGCTAACCAGGAAAAGACTGAGCTGCTCTGACCTTAACGAAAACCTTGCGGCTGAAAAAGAATTCCAGCCATGTCAGCACTTTTCCCATGAATATGACCTTAAATCCCATCATATATATTTAAACTTGACAGAAAAACTACTCTTGTACTGCATTTACTTTATTTACTGCAGTCACAGGCTTTTTTTCTTTTTTAAATCACGTCAACTTAAAGCTATAATTATAATTAATAATTATTAATTTTTTCCATCCATTATCTTCAGCTTTATCCTCTACTAGGGTCGCGGGGGGGGGGGGGGGTTCCCCATGCCCATCCAGGGGAGAATGTTTCGGGCGCTGGGCAGATACACCCAGGACAGGGCGCCAATCTATCTCTGGGCACACACTCACTCACACAGACACACTCTATATGGTGCAATTTGGAGAATTCAATTGACATGATTGGGCGGCACGGTGGCTTAGTGGTTAGCATGTTCGCCTTTCAGCGCTAGGGATTCCCGGTTCGAATCCCCATCTGGATGGAGTTTCCATGTTCTCCCTGTGTCTGCGTGGGTTTCCTCCGGGTTCTCTGGTTTCCTCCCACAGTCCAAAAACATTGATCAAGGTCAATTGCATTCTCCAAATTGCCCCATATAGAGTGTGCCTGTTTGAGTGAGTGTGTGACCAGCGATAGATTGGCGCCCTGTCCTGGGTGTATCTGCCCAGCGCCCGAAACGTTCTCCCCTGGATGGGCATGGGGAACCCCCCCGCGACTGGATATAATATATATAATATATAATATATATATATATAGGATAAAGCTGAAGATAATGAATAAATGAATGAATTGACTTGATCCATGTTTTTGGACTGTGGGAGGAAACCAGTCAACCCGGAGGAAACCCACACGGACATGGGGAGAACATGGAAACTCCACCCAGATTGAACATGCTAACCACTGTCGCCCTATTTGTTTTTTGATTTTGGAATTACATAAAAGCGCATCGTGTGGGGTGGGGGGTCGTGGGGGTTCCATGCCTAACCAGCATAGAACATTTCAGGCACTGTGCCACTGTCTGTGTACCAACACACCGAACTGGTATTGTGGGGGTGATGAGGTGTATGTGGCAGTATCATAGCGATGGGGAAGGCGGAGTCAATGGTGATGGAATTAGAGGTAATAAACTAATCTAGATAGAGTAATTAGACTTAATGAACTAATCTAATGATCAGTGTGCTGCCTATATATGCCGTGGCAATGCATGCAGTGAGAAAAGTTATGGCAGCAGCGACAGGAACGTGGCATCGGGCCAAATGGGAATGGGTCGAGACCGGAAACCGGATTTCTTGGGCTCAGGAATGGACTTTATTTACGGCTAACTGTCATGATTACCACTGTAATTACAAGTCAGCAAATTGACCGATAGTGGCATATTGGGCACGGTAGCTCAGTGGTTAGGGCAATCTGAAGGTTGGCGGTTCAAATCCCAGGTCCACTGAAGTTACCAATGTGGGTCCTTGAGCAAGGTCCTTAACCCTCGTTGCTCCAGGGATGTTGTGATTAACCCTGTGCTCACCTTGTAAGTCGCTTTGGATAAAAGCGTCTGCTAAATGTCCAAAAAATGACCAAATATATAGGGGAAACATATAGGGGCTGTCCTTAAAGCAAGTTCTCTCTATGCTATTTGATGATTAATAAAAGTTCTATGCTGATTCCACAAAGTTAACATGATGCGTGTTAACAAGTTTCACCATTAAAGCTTCAAAAATGAATGATGAGACCTGGCAGGTAGATCCCGATGACCTGTCCCCGGGAAAAAGTAGATCTCAGGTCAGAAAAGTTTGGGCACACCAGGTCTCATGGGCTTGTGGTTAAGAAACCAGCCTTGTTCGATTCCCAGTCCCACCAAATACCACATCACACCAAGTGAAGTGCCCTTGGGCAAGACACCTGAACCCAATTGCACTATGTCCATAGTGTGTGTGTCACTGCATGGATGGGCTAAATGTGAAGGACAAATTCCTCTGTGTGTACGCACAGTAGGCAAATAAATCCCTTTTTACTTTTTAATGGATGTGTCCAGACCTGGCAACCTATATGGTCCAACTTTTCATTGCGTGCTCTCTTTAAATCTGATTGGTTATTGAGAGTAATACACAAACTTCAAATCTCATTCAAATAAAACCCACAGTGGGGTGGCACAGTGGCTTAGTGGTTAGCATGTTCTCCTCTAAGCGCTAAGGATTCCCAGTACGAATCCCAATCTGGGTGGAGTTTCCATGTTCTCCCCGTGTCCGCGTGGGTTTCCTCCGGGTTCTCCGGTTTCCTCTCACAGTCCAAAAACATGGATTAAGGTCAATTGAATTCTCCAAATTGCTCCATATAGAGTGTGTCTGTGTGAGTGAGTGTATGTCCAGCGATAGATTGTCACCCTGTCCTGGGTATATCTGCCCAGCGCCTGAAACGTTCTCTCCCTAATAGAGGATAAAAGCGGACGATAATGGATAGATGAATAAAACCCACAGTTTTAAATGCAGCTTTTAGTTTGTATTCTCAGTCCGGGGCTCGGACACTGATATAACGGCTCGGTGAGAGAACCATCCTGATGATGGTGAAGCATGAGGTTTTGCTCGCAGGCGTATGCACTGCATGGACCAGCGGTGTGCAAAACTGCTTTTGTTAAAAAGCCAATAAAAAGCCACCTGCAAGATTAAGAGCAGCCGGAGCGCCTCGGAAGGAACTGCCGGCTGATATCGACTGAACTTGGAAATGTCACTAACCTCCATCAAGAGGAGAAGAGGGCGGAGAGGGAGATGGAGACCTGGTCGTATAGAGAAACAAAAGCAGTGAGGACGCCGATACGGTGATTAATGCAAAACACAACCGCGTCGGGCTTTCCATATGAAGCCATCGATATTCCACTCACTCTCACCATCTCATCATGCGTGAGTTTGCATTAGCGCCGTCGCCCCGAGCACAGAGTGAAGAAAACGCCGAAAAAATACATTTTAATTGGAAATGTATTCATATTACTGGCTTTATGAATTTATATAGTTTTCATGATGGTGACATCACAGGGGCAACGACCTTCATCTTCTCTCATTTATTACCGTGATGAAGAACCATGCATGGAACCGGACCGTGCTACGTGGTAGGGGTCAAGAAATAAAATGCTGAGAATGCAGATCAGTGGCGACATTCAGGTTCGAATTACTGAGATACCACACCCTAACCACTGAGATACCACACCCTAACCACTGATATACCACATCCTAATCACTGCGATACCACACCCTAACCACTGAGATACCACACCCTAATCACTGAGATACCACACCCTAATCACTGAGATACCACACCCTAACCACTGAGATACCACACCCTAACCACTGAGATACCACACACTAACCACTGAGATACCACACACTAACCACTGAGATACTACACCCTAACCACTGAGATACCACACCCTAGCCACTGAGATACCACACACCTTAATAACTGAGATACCACACACCCTAACCACTGAGATACCACACCCTAATCACTGATATACCACACCCTAACCACTGAGATACCACACCCTAACCACTGAGATACCACGCCCTAATCACTGATATACCACACCCTAACCACTGAGATACCACACCCTAACCACTGAGATACCACACACCCTAACCACTGAGATACCACACACCCTAACCACTGAGATACCACACACCCTAACCACTGAGATACCACACACTAACCACTGAGATACCACACCCTAACCACTGAGACACCACACCCTAACCACTGACCTACTACACCCTAACCACTGAGATACCACACCCTAATCACTGAGCTACCACACCCAAACGACTGAGCTACCACACCCAAACCACTGAGCTACCACACCCAAACCACTGAGATACCAGACCCTAATCACTGAGATACCACACCCTAATCACTGAGCTATCACACCCAAACCACTGAGCTACCACACCCTAATCACTGAGCTACCACAACCTAACCACTGATATACCACACCCTAACCACTGACCTACTACACCCTAATCACTGAGATACCACACCATCTGATTAAACCGATTTCAGCCCGAAGTGAAGCTGCATTTTAAGATTTCCGGCACGTCGGTGTTGCTTTCGGACAAACTGCTAAATATTTCACCTCCGCCCCCCGCGATGTCAGAGGAGAAGCCGAGCTCCACACCAGCGATTAGAGAGACACAAAGACTCGTACGAACCGCCGAATAAACCGATAAACATCAAAGAGAGGCGTGAATAATGAAGATGATGGAAAACAACTCCAGGAATCGGGGAAACACAGGCGGTAGTCTTGTAGCTGAGCCGTTGTTAGACGATGGAGCCTAATTGGTAGAATGTGACGGTGGCGGTGGTATTAATACCAACGTCGGGGAAATTGTTGATGGGAGGAAAACAGTTCCCGGAACTTTCTGGATCAGAGACCGCGGTGCAGCTACTGATGGAAGATTTGGAAGATTAGCTGGCTAACACAGATTTTGGCAGCAAAATCCTGTGCCGGGGGAAGAGGGAACGCGATAAGACTCGCACGTACACACATACTGAGCTACCTATGGGAAAACCTTGACAGGAACATCATGATAAGACCTGTTTGGAACAAACAAGTTAGAATTCCCTGAGAAACTGGACGGGATGGGCCGAGGCACAAGCATGCTTCTGACTACTGAGTGAGTTTAGTACTTTATAAACCATTTCCTTTTTTCTGGTTACCTTTAATACATTTAATAACGCACAATATCATTATACTCTGCTTATACTCCGCCAACTGTCTATTTTGGGTGTGGTCATCTTAAAATGAGGTGCGTTCAGGTACATTTCTGGCGTATTGCTATCTTGGCAACGGAAAACACAGGTTTGTGAATTGTGAATTGTTGTTACGCAGACATGGACATCAGAATACAAAATAAAATAATTCTACAGTGACACAAAATGCCAAAATCAGAGTGCAGTCTTAAAGCGAACAGCACTCTGACATGATGATTGATAGGCTAATCACTGAGATACCTCAGCCTAATCACTGAGATACCACACCCTAATCGCTGAGATACCACACCCTAATTACTGAGATACCACACCCTAATCACTGAGAAACCTCAGCCTAATCACTGAGATACCACACCCTAATCATTGAGATACCACACCCTAATCACTGAGATACCACACCCTAATTACTGAGATACCACACCCTAATTACTGAGATACCACACCCTAACCACTGAGATACCACACCCTAATCATTGAGATACCACACCCTAATCACTGAGATACCACACCCTAATCATTGAGATACCACACCCTAATCACTGAGATACCACACCCTAATCACTGAGATACCACACCCTAATCACGGAGATACCACACCTTTATCATTGAGATACCACACCCTAACCACTGAGATACCACACCCTAATCATTGAGATACCACACCCTAACCACTGAGATACCACCCCCTAATCATTGAGATACCACACCCTAATCACTGAGATACCACACCCTAATCATTGAGATACCACACCCTAATCATTGAGATACCACACTCTAATTACTGAGATACCACACCCTAATCACTGAGATACCACACCCTAATCACTGAGCTACCACACCCTAATCACTGAGCTACCACACCCTAACCACTGAGATACCACACCCTAATCACTGAGATACCACACCTTAATCCCTGACCTACCACACCTTATCCACTGAGCTACCACACTCTAACCACTGAGATACCACACCATAATCACCGAGATACCACACCCTAACCATTGAGATACCACACCCTAACCACTGAGATACCACACACTAATAACTGAGCTACCACATACTAATAACTGAACTACCACACCCTAACCACTGAGATACCACACCTTAATCCCTGACCTACCACACCTTATCCACTGAGCTACCACACTCTAACCACTGAGATACCACACCCTAACCACTGAGATACCACACACTAATAACTGAGCTACCACATACTAATAACTGAACTACCACACCCTAACCACTGAGATACCACACCCTAACTACTGAGATACCACACCCTAACTACTGAGATACCACACCCTAACCACTGAGATACCACACCCTAACCACACCATTGTGTTATATGTTCAGCAACTACGTAGTAATTCACAGTTTCAGCATCGGACAGCTCCCAGTTGTTGGTAGCGTTCATACTGAGACCTCTGACGTTAATGCGTTAATTCTTTTGGCGAATTTGAGCACAATGTGAGACACTATTGAAGACACTCTACTGAAACGCAAGCGTGTGATATCACTGAGGGCTTCATTTCAGGAGAAATGTTTAGGCAGCAGGAGAATTATTCCACAGTCTCCTTTATCTTGCCGTTTGATCTCGCCGTTGTCCGCGAGAAACTACCGAAAACTGCCCGTGATCTTTTGTTCTTTTCTCCAGTCGCTCTTTTGAATATGGGTTCCGAGTGAGAACATGGTTTCGTATGAAGCGTATCCTCCTGAGCTGCTACTGTTAAAGCCTCACGCTCTAATGGGCAGCGGCGACATGATGGCAAGTTGGAAACAATAGGGTCATGTTTCTGTCTGCAGCGAAAGCCTTAAATGCCATAAAACATTTATATAACGACAGAAGAAGTGGAAAGGGCATCAGTACCGGACAAGAAAATGGATGCAAATGACAGAGCGGGTGACACGAGGGAGGGTGTGATCCAGACGCAGGGGGAGATGAAGGGGCGATGAATTAGAATGTGAATGGACGAGAAAGACAGAGAAGACGGATCTCTTGTTCTTTCTGTCTCTCGCTCACTCTTTGTTGTGTGTGTGTATGTGTGTGCCTACATGTATTTGTGTGTGGGTGTGTTTAATCAGCACATCCTAATTAACATCGCTTGATTAGTTATTTGTGACATAACGGAATTAATTAAGGCTTCAAATCCTGTTTAAATGTAAGCACACATTGAACTGACGCCCAACTAACGAGGGAGTAATTACAGAGTGACCACAAGACGCAACAGCCATCAATTCAGTTGCGCAAACAGACCGTAGAATTGGTTTGTACGAGCGCACACATACACACACACACAAAAACATGTAGGCACACAGATATACAAGCACACACACACACACACACACACACACAAACGCACAGACACACACACACACACACACATACGCATAGACCCGCATGCACAAACACGCATACACGTGTGCAAGCACACACACATGCAAGCACAGACATACATATACACAGACACACACACACGCAGGCATGCACGCACACACACACACACACATGCACAGACACACAAAAACATGTACGCACATACGCTTGCACGTACAAACACACATGCACGCACACATATACATACATGCATGCGTACACATGTACACATGCATGTACACACACACACACACACACACATGCATGCACCCACATACACACATATGCATGCACACACACACACACACACACACACACACGCGCGCATACAAACACACACTCACACATGCATACACCCACATACAAACATACCTGCACACACACACACACACACACACACAACCACACTGACATATGCATGCACACACAATCACACATGCACGCACACAATCATGCATGTACACACACACACACACACACTCGTGCAGTAATATTCTCTTTATCTTAATTCTCACAGAAGGGCAAACTGTCATTTTCCAGGCATCCAGACAGAAAACACCTCATTTGGCGAATAAACATCAGAACAGCATGGCATTTGGTTGGAGTGACATCACACACAAAGAGGCAAGAGTACAAAGGAAAGTGTGAATGTGTCCACTGCAGGTTTAACATCTGACCTGAAATCAGTTCAGCCTGAGAGACTCCACCAAAAAAGAGGCTGTGCAATATTGGAAATAAATCACGGGAAAGAGGTGTCAGCCTTGCAAGTGCCAAAAATAAGAGATGAAATCAATTCATTCATTCATTATCTTCCGCATTATCCTCTATTAGAGAACGTTTTGGACGCTGGGCAGATACATCCAGGACAGGGCACCAATCTATTGCTGGGCACACACTCACTCACACAGACACACTCTATATGGGGCAATTTGGAGAATTCAATTGACTTGATCCATGTTTTTGGACTGTGGGAGGAAAATGGAGAACCCGGTGGAAACCCACGTGGACAAGGGGAGAACATGGAAACTCCACCCAGATGGTGATTCGAACCGGGAATCCCTAGTGCTGAGAAAAGAACATGCTAACCACTAAGCCACTGTGCCGCCTCAAGATGAAATCAAGACCAAGAAAAATTACAGGTAAGAAATCTGCAAAGATACAAACTACCCATCCATTATCTTTACTTAATTCTCTACTTGGGTCGCCTGGGGAGGGCTCATCCAGGGAAGAACATCTCAGGCGCTGGGCAGATACACCCAGGACAGGGCGCCGATGTATTACTGGACACACACACACACACACACACACACACACACACACACACACACGAACAGACTATATAGGGGCAATTAAATGCAGTTCATTCATCTTTAATCCATGTCTTTGAACTGCGGGAAGAAACCCAAGAACCTGGAGGAAACCCACCCAGATCGGAATGCGAACCAGGATCCCCAGTGCTGAGAGGAGAACATGCCAACCGCTAAGCCACGGTGCCGCCTGGCTACAAACTATCCATCCATCCATCATCTTCCGCTTTATCCTCTATTAGGGTCGTGGGGGGGGTTCCCCATGGCCATCCAGGGGAGAACGTTTTGGGGCTGGGCAGATACACCCAGGACAGGGCGCCAATCTATCGCTGGGCACACACTCACTCACACACACACACATACACACACACACACACACACACACACACACACACACACACACACACACACACACACACACACACACACACACACACACACACACACACACACACACACACACACTCTATATGGGGCAATTTGGAGAATTCAATTGACTTGATCCATGTTTTGGGACTGTGGGAGGAAACCGGAGAACCCGGAGGAAACCCACGTGGGATTTGAACTGGGAATCCCTAGCGCTGAGAGAACATGCCAACTGCTAAGGCACCGTGCCGCCTCGCTACAAACTAATGATTAAATAATTAAACAGTCATTAACCAAAACAAATCACAAAGAGACTTCCAGACGTCCGAAGTGAGAATAAAGATAAAACCCAGCGCTGCTAAACAGTTCCACATCCAGCGTTTGGTGCTCCAGCCGTACAGCACGTCTGAACTCGGTAAACCTGTGCGCTGCGTTTCAGTCTATATTCTGACAGACACGCCGCTGATCAAACACGCGAGCTCCAGAAACTGCCAGTGGTTGGCGGCAGTGCGCCGGGGCTTTAACTAACGCTCGGAATATTAAACATCTGGGGTTTAAAGAAGAAATTCCCCGGGTAACAGTGGTGAGAATTAATATCATCACACCTTTCTGTTGTATCAGAATGTGTTGGTGTGTGTGTGTGTGTTGGTGTGTGTGTGTGTGTGTAATAAAAAAAAAAAAAAAAAATGTAGTCATCATGTAATACATACATAGGACAAAAGTACTGGGACATCAGCCATTTTGCGATTCACCAAATGTACATACAGTAAGTGCCAATCAAAGGTTTGGCCACGCCCCCTATTTGTGGAAGGTGGAGGGACTGGGAATCAAACCAGGG
>JAFMOC010000009.1:1260000-1310000 GCA_019802505.1 Corydoras sp. C115 | reverse complement strand
ACAGATACATACACATACACACACAACACAAATACACACACACACACACACAGAAAACACATACATACACACACACAGACAACCACACATACACACACACACACACACACACACACACACACACACACACACACACACACACACACACAACCACACATACACAGACAACCACACATACACACACAGAAAACCACACATACACACACAAACAAACAAACACAACCACACACACACCAAAACAAACACAACCACACAAATGGAACCACACACAAATAGACAACCACAAACAAACACACATACACACACACACAGAAAACCACACACACAAACAAACAAACAGAACCACACACAAACAGAACCACACACAAATAGACAACACATACACACACACAAACAAACACACGCAAACAGACAACCACACATACACACACACAAACAGACACAACCACACGCAAACAGACAACCACACATACACACACAAACAGACACAACCACACGCAAACAGACAACCACACACACACACACACACACACAAACAAACCACACACTAACAGAACCACACACAAATAGACAACACATACACACACACAAACAAACACATGCAAACAGACAACCACACATACACACACACAAACAGACACAACCACACGCAAACAGACAACCACACATACACACACAACCAGACACAACCACACGCAAAGAGACACACACACATACACACACAACCATACATAGACAACCATACATAGACAACCACACAGACAACCACACACACAGAACCCCCCCCCACACACACAGGTCTAAAAACCCATCTATACAAAGAAGCTGCTCTGAATATGATGTTGCAACATATTTCACGATTTTATTTGATTTTATTTGTATTATTCTTAATATAATGAACTGACTTAGTGGTTAGCATGTTTTCCTCTCTGCACTAGGGATTCCCGGTTCGAATCCCCATCTGTGTGGAGTTTCCATGTTCTCCCCATGTCCGCGTGGGTTTCCTCCGGGTTCTCCGGTTTCCTCCCACAATCAAAAAATGATTGTGGGAAATCATTCTCCAAATTGCCCCATATAGAGTGTGTCTGTGTGAGTGATTCGAATGAACAGACTTCAGTTTCCACATTCCCATCACTTATCGCAAAAACTGTTAAAACTCACTTCCCGTTTCAACCCTCTTTCTTCACCAACTTTTAATCTTCCCTGCTCCCCCCCTCCCCCGCCTCTGAGTGCTGTGTAATGGCAGCGCAGGTGGTTCCAAACTGACATATTAAAGCCTTTTCTCTCTGACTCACTAAAAGGTACAGCATGGGCACTCAACTCTCCACTAGCAGAGAAAAAAAAAGCAAACACCTCAAGCAGAAATACACCTGCGACACATTCAGCAGTCCAACCAGTCCATTATGTTGTCTCAAGTTCTTTTGACAAAGTCTGCACGTTCTATTGGTCCGTTTCTTTGTATTGTGCTCTGAAGGCTGAGCGCCGTCACACCGGTTTCCTTGGGAGAGTTTCAGGATATGACCTCATCGGGCAATCGGCTAAAATTGTTCCAGGTCACTCTGTTGTCTTCCATTTATATTACATCTGGTCATTTAGTAGATGCTTTTATCCAAAGCGACTTTCAAAATTAGCACAGGGTTGACCACAGAACCCCTGGAGCAATGAGAGTAAGGCTCTTGCTTGAGGAACCCCATTGATAACTGTAGTGGACCTGGGACTTGATCCCACAAGCTTCAGATTGATAGCCCCACATACCAAACCTCGAAATGCACACGGCATGTGGAATGAAAAGCGCCAAATTGAAAGAGTTCTGAAGCAATGAGGGTTAAAGGTTAAGGGTCTTGCTCCATTGGTAACTGTAGTGGACCTGGGACTTGAACCCACAAGCTTCAGATTAATAGCCCAACCCCCTAACCATTGAGCTACACTGCCCCTGTCTGAAGCAATGAGGGTTAAGGGTCTTGCTCAAGGAACCACATTGGTAACTGCAGTGGACCTGGGACTTGAACCCACAAGCTTCAGATTGATAGCCCAACCCCCTAAACACTGAGCTACACAGCCCCACGTCTGAAGCAATGAGGGTTAAGGTTTTAGGGTCTTACTCAAGGAACCACATTGGTAACTTCAGTGCACCTGGGACTTGAACCCACAACCTTCAGATAGCCCAACCCCCTAAACACTGAGCTACACCGCCCCACGTCTGAAGCAATGAGGGTTAAGGGTCTTGCTCAAGGAACCCCATTGGTAACTGTAGTGGACCTGGGACTTGAACCCACAACCTTCAGATTGACAGCCCAACCCCCTAACCACTGACCTACTCCGTCCCCATCAAAAGCAATCAGGGTTAAGGGTCTTGCTCAAGGAACCCCATTGGTAACTGTAGTGGACCTGGGACTTGAACCCACAACCTTCAGATTGATAGCCCAACCCCCTAACCACTGACCTACACCGCCCCATAGTAGCACCACAGTGTTAACTGTTCTGTAGGAACCTCATTGTGAGATTGGAGGTCTTTTGTGTGTGTCTGTGTGTGTGTGTGTGTGTGTGTGTGTGTGTGTGGGGGTCACCTCTCGGCTCGGCCAGCAGGCTTTCAGCACGGCCCGGCTTCTGAACAGCACCAGCAGGCAGATGTCCTGATCGCTGAGACTAAAGGAATGCTCCAAAATCTGGAGAACCTCGATCCTCACCCGCACTGGCTTGGAGTCGTCCCCGCAAAACGGACGTAACCATGCCAACAGGTCCTCGGAGGACACCGTCTGCCCTCTAGGTACAGACAGACAGGGCATTTCTGTGTGTGTGTGTGTGTGTCGTGCTCTCAGTTCTCACAGTGATTTATAAAGAACTAATTATTTAATTATTTCCGGATGATTTGCATATGTTATTAACACATCACTAACCCAGTCTGTGCATCCTCCTGCACCGCCTTCACAATGCCCTCCAGTACCTTCAAAGGCTCGGGGTAATTTTCCAGCAGGTCCTCACCTCCACTGCACACACAGAGTTACGAAATCATGTTATGAAGATAAAATGTAGAACCTTTCCGCAAACATCACTTACAATCATCATATACAGTCATGGCCTGACATTTACCAGAATAAATATTTCTCCCGGCGGCACGGTGGCTTAGTGCTTAGCATGTTCTCCTCTCAGCGCTAGGGATTCCCGGGTCGAAGCCCAATCTGGGTGGAGTTTCCATGTTCTCCCCGTGTCCATGTGGGATTCCTCCAGGTTCTCTGGTTTCCTCCCACAGCCCAAAAACATGGATCAAGGTCAATTGAATTCTCCAAATTGCCCCATATAGAGTGTGTTTGTGTGTGTGAGGGTGTGCCCAGCGATAGATTGGCGCCCAATAGGTCAACTTGGAAACTCTATCCAGGTCAGGAGTCGTACCTGGACCCCCAGCGCTGAGAGACCCAAGTTTTGTTATACATGCTTATTTTATAGCATCCATCCATCCATTATCTTCCGCTTTATCCATTATCTATTAGGGTCGCGGGGGAGCACTGGGCAGATACACCCAGGAGAGAGTGCCAATCTATCGCTGGGCACACACTCACTCACACAAACACACTCTATATGGGGCAATTTGGAGAACTCAATTGACCTTGATCCATGTTTTTGAACTGTGGGAGGAAACCGGAGAACCCGGAGGAAACCCACACGGACACGGAGAGAACATGGAGACTCCACCCAGATTGGGATTCGAACCGGGAATCCCTAGTGCTGAGAGGAGAACATGCTAACCACTAAGCCACCGTTATTTTAAAGCAACCCAATAAAAAAATAAGAAAAAAAACTGGTTCCAGATCATGGATACATTCTTCTATCGCCACAAAGCAGATGGGAAACAGATGGTTTTAATACGTAATAATAATAATAATAATAATAATAATAATAATAATAATAATAATAATAATGTCTAAGCTATTTGTTAGCTGGGGCATTCGGTCTTTTCACAAATTGCTTGTTGTTTATTTTCTGTGTATCGGTTCTCTGCACAATGTCCTCTGAAGTTTGTGCAGATTGCAGGAGTCTTTGATGTTCCTCTCGCAGCCACAGCGGTTTGTTGCTTAATCAATAAAAAGATCTCAGGTTGCGTTTGTGATTCTCCGTGATTTTTTTTCGCTCTTAGTCTTAAATGCGAATGCTGTTCCCAGCTGGCCGTCTCTCTCAGACGCGAATGCTGCTGCTCTCTGCACTGATGCGATTGAAGATGACGGTCGGCATTCAGGAGTGACGCTGCACACAGCGCAGAGACGTTCAATCCATTCAGCTGGAGCTGCGCGGGACGCCCGGGTCCTTCAGAGCTGTTTGGGTTCCGATTTAAAGAACCGAGAGAACAAGTCAAGCTTATCCTGACCATAACCACTGTAACTGAGGGCTGTATATATATATATATATATATATATATATATATATATATATATATATATATATATATATATATATATATATATATACACATATATATATATATACACACACATACACACCAACCAATAAGAGGTGTCCTGGGTGCGCACACACAAACCAACACACACACAAAACACACACACACACAAACCAATAAAACACACACTTACAGACAAACCAACAAACACATAGACAAAACAACACACAGACAAAACAAAAATTGTGTGTGCGTGTGTTGGTTTGTCTGTAAGTGTGTGTTATATTGGTTTGTCTGTGTGCGTTTCGTGTGTGTGTGTGTTGGTTTATCTGTGTTTGTGTTGGTTTATCTGTGTGTGTGTTGGTTTGTCTATGTGTGTGTTGGTTTGTCTTTTTTTGGACATACTTAAAGACAAACCAACACACACACACACACACACACACACACAACACAGGTAAACCAACACACACACACAGGCAAACCAATAAAACTCACACACAGACAAACCAAAACGCACACAAACCAACAAAACATACACACAGACAAACCAACACACACACACACACACACACACACACACACAGACAACCCAAACACCAACCAATCAGAGGTGCATATGTTCCACTCATATATACACACACATACTAACAGTTATATACGTATACACATACATAAACACACACAGACACACACACACATATATATATATAAAACACTTGCGCTTTGACGGATTGCTATTTCAATGGCAAAATTTTGTGTTGATGTAAAATCTCAGTTTTTTCGTCGGCTGCTCTGGATTTAATGAGTGGCTAATCTAACGATTGGTTTAAAGATTGTCAAACTAAAAACCAAAATAGCATCATTTTGGTCCGTTCCGCACTTTAGTCTAGCATCATTCCCCGGCCTGATTTCCCAAATAAGGTACAGCTCCTCCAGCGTGACTCTTGTTCGGCTAATCTGTACTGCAGATTGATGCTATTGAAGGCATTTAATCTTTTTTGGCTGTGACTACACCCCAGTGAATCACGTGCTGACGCCGCACAAGCCCGGCGCACAGTAGCCTTAATGACGAGCAGTCTGTTTAAACACTTAACGTGTGGCTTTACACTTCATTACATCTGCACATCAACTCGCTGCAGCGCTTTTAAAAGGCAAGACGGCGGAGAAAAAAGCACCCGAGTGTTAATAGGTGCAGAGTCACCACGGTCTAAAGTCATTATCATCAGGTACATTTGCTCCGCACCATCACTCACACGTTCTAAAAGCAGTTGGAATAATGTCTCCAAGGTTAGTTCACTCCACTGACATGAGGAAACTTTGATAGAACCCGAGCAACACAACTGCATTTAAACGAGTCCATCCCAACACTCATACGTTTATATAGTACAACGAAAAGTTGGGGGGTCAGAGGACGTCATACAGATTCCTATTTCAGCGCTATTTAGCGAGCCGTCAACTTGGTTTAGTTAGCGTTAGGGTGACCAGATGTCCCGCTTTGTGCGGGGACAGTCCCGCAATTTCGTTACTTCCCAGACGTCCTGCAAATTGAGACCTTGTCCAGCATTGTAATTGAAAGTCAGACTGCAGTTTTGAATTGCGTGTTTTATAATCTGCCATGATGGCTGTGTCGTCTGTTATCGGGGGAGAGACGGGCTGTTTGAATGTCAACCAGTCGGGAACGTGGACGCATGTTTGTTCTGTTTAATTGTACACAGTCGGGTGTTTGAATTTGGGAATCATTGTGAAATAGTATGAAAGCTCCATAATAATAGTAAAACATAGTAAGCTATGTTTTCTTACGTTAGAGAAAGGTACATTTAAATAAGATATACAAGTTATATCAAGATAGTATATCAAGATATAAGTTATATGTATATATACACACATATACAGGAAAGTCATACCCTTTAGCACATTAAAGAATTGTCTGTTATGTTTAATTATACGTTTTTATTTGCAGTTATGTGCTAAACGGGCAGAGTAGAGATATTGCTTTCTTTTTTTTAAGTTATATTAGACAGCCTTGATGCATTGGTGTCCCACATTGTCCCACACAAACATAGTCTTTGTCCCACATCTAGTGAATTGGAATCTGGTCACCCTAGTTAGCATGTCAGTGTGTCATTGTTATCGTGATAATAGAAAAAGTTCACCTTCGCGTCTCAAAAGGCACGATCTAGGACGATCTCACGTGTGCTAAAAGAATCAGCGCGTCAATTACTGTTTAAGAACTAGGTGCATTCTGACTTTGGCGGATTGCTATTTCAACGGCGCGATTTTGTGTTGATGTAAAATAATGTTTTGTACGGTGGAACGCATTTTCTCGGTTCGTCTCTGTTTTCGGCGGCTACTTTGGATTTAATTGGCGTGCTCATGTGACGTGTACAAATCTCATTGGCCCTGTTAGGTTTCTCTTGGTAAGTAAATGTAAAGTTAACGCCTCACCTTTAACTCTAAGCTAAACACACACATAATATATATATATATATATATATATATATATATATATATATATATATATATATATATATATATATATACACACAAACACACAGCACGTTCTCCTCTCAGCACTAGGGATTCTGGGTTCAAATCCCAATCTGGGTGGAGTTTCCATGTTCTCCCTGTGTCCACGTGGGATTCCTCCGGGTTCTCCGGTTTCCTCCCACAGTCCAAAAACATGGATCAAGGTCAATTGAATTCTCAAAATTGCCCCATATATCATGTGTGTGTCAGTGTGAGTGAGTGTGTGCTCAATGATAGATTTGCGCCCTGTCCTGAGTGTATTTGCCCAGTGCCCGAGACGTTCTCCCCTGAATGGGCATGGGGAACCCCCTCGCGACCCTAGTAGAGGATAAAGTGGAAGATGTGGGAGCAACTGAGGTTAGGTGTCGAGCCGAGGACCTTCAGGCCTTAAGGCTGGTTCCTTAACCCCAAGCCTATGACTGGTACAAGTACAACTGCTGTACCTGATTGCTCCAATGGAAAAGTCAGATAGTCTCAGTAGATCAGTCTACGCTTTTATAATTAGAATCCTGCTTGATTGAACATGATTGGCTCATTTAGATTTCAGAGGAGGACCATGAGCTGTAACCACGTTCCAGCTGTTACCAAACATACCGATAACGTCAAACTTGTCTGTATCAATGTAATAACGTGATGTAGAACCTTCAGCCGGTTCTGTACATCTCCCGAGGTCACGGCCGGAACCACGCCACTGTTTACCCACCGCGTTACGTGCGGCTTCATTAAAACCGAGCCAATCTAATACCGAGAACAATCAGCACTTCGGTTGAGACAACAAAGAGGAACATCTGTATTAGTCTGCTGCAATTACAACGCTCATTAATCTACTTCAGAAATGAGGCGGCGAGGAAGAAAAGCAAGGAAATCAGCGACAGAGCGACTACCAACGAGAGGCTTGCATTTTTAAAAAGCCTAATCAATCTTGATTCTCCGACTTCTTCCTTTCCAAAGCAGACGTTCTCTTTGAGGAGCTGCTACGTGGTCTGGGGCTCGAACCCGCCAATGATTATCTATACTCAGAGTGTCCTTAGAGTCCTGCTTGTTGTTTTTGTGGACAATACTTGTCCTCAGGACTGCGGTTACATTTACATTTAGATTTAGTTATTCTGTAGACGATTTTATTCAGCGACTTAATGAGAGAACAACCCAAGTCAGTAGCTAAGAAGAAACCAGCTACACAACTAGCTACACAATCAGCTACACAACCAGCTACACAACCAGCTACACCACCAGCTACACAATCAGCGACACAACCAGCGACACAACCAGCGACACAACCAGCGACACAACCAGCTAGAAGAATCAAACCTGAACATTATCCAATTTGGCTTCTAGATGTTTTATTATTAGTGTGATTACCATATATGTGCGGCACGGTGGCTTAGTGGTAGGCATGTTCTCCTCTCAGAGCTAGGGATTCCAGGCCCCATATAGAGTGTGTTTGTGTGAGTGATGGGCATGGGCATGGGCATGGGGAACACCCCCCCGCGACTCTATAGAGGATTAAGCGGAAGATAATGATGGTTCGATGGACTTTAATGAACAGGGCAGCACAGTGGTTTAGTGGTTAGCATGTGTCCGCATCCCCGTGTCCGCATGGGTTTCCTCTGGGTTCTCCGGTTTCCTCCCACAGTCCAAAAACATGGATCAAGTCAAATGAATTCTCCAAATTGCCCCATATAGAGTGTGTTTGTGTGAGTGAGTGTATGCCCAGTGGTAGATTGGCGCCCTGTCCTGGGTGTATCTGCCCAGCGCCCAAAACGTTCTCCCCTGATGGGCATGGGGAACCCCCCCGCGACCCTAGTAGAGGATAAAGCAGAAGATGATGGAGGCTTTTACGTTCTCACGTATCAGTTCTCTCGTATCAGTTCTCTCGCTTTTTCGCACAGTACCTTAAATTTTATTCACTGCCCCGATGTTCAGAGCTCCAGTTCTAGCAGGGGTGTGTTCTATTTTGGGCTTTACGTTCTGATTCGATAAGCACTGAAACAGAGCAATGAGATCCCGATCCAGAGCCGTGTTTTTATAAGTGCTCTTAAACAGAGCTGGCAGTCAGTGAAACAGGCCGTAACCCGCGGAACATGTGGGTGGAGGAGAGACGGGAGACGAGGAAAAAAGAAAAGGCAAGGAGGAGGAAAAAAAACGGGAAAGATGTAGTGAGGCCGAGCTAGAGGTCAGAGCGGTGTTTAAGCCAATCAAAGTAAAGCAGGTCTGCCCCGCCACAGGTTAATAGAGGAGCAGGCTATTAGAGAGAGACAGAGAGAGACAGGACAGGAAGACTGGGGGGGGAGACGGGGGGGGGGGGGGGGGCACCTGAAGGTGAGGACAGAGATACGAAAAACAAAAGGCATACAATAAAGGGGAATGACTTTTGGTGGTTTGCATGTTCTCCTCTTAGCACTAGGGGTTCGAATCCCAATCTGGGTGGAGTTTCCATGTTCTCCCTGTGTCTGCGTGGGTTTCCTCCGGGTTCTCCGGTTTCCTTCCACAGTCCAAAAACATGCATCAAGGTTAATTGAATGCTCCTAGTTGCCCCATATAGAGTCTGTCTGTGTGAGTGAGTGTGCCCAGTGATAGATTGGCGCCCTGTCCTGGGTGTATCTGCCTAGCGCCCGAAACGTTCCCCAAAACGGCCCCCAAAACGGCATGGGGAAACCCCCCGCGACCCTTATAGAGGATAAAGCGGAAGATAATGGATGGATAGGACGGCACGGTGGCTTAGTGGTTAGAGTTTCCATGTTCTCAACGTGTCTACCAAGGTTTTTACTGGGTTCTCAGGTTTCCTCCCACAATTTGGCTGATCTTACTTGCCCCATATAGAGTGTGTCCTGTGATAGATTAGCGCCCTGTCCTGCCCAGCGCCCTAAACGTTCTACCCTGGATGGGCATGGGGAACCCACCCCTAGTAAGCAGAAGATAATGGATGATGGAGGGTAACGTGGACAGTAGTGGATGATAATGAGATAAGATGAGATAAGAGACTTTAATACACAGCATTACTCCACCTGAGAGTGGAGATGATCCGCTCTACTGCGTCTTGCACGATGCTCTGGACAGACAGGCCGCCGGTCTCCACGGCGACCTCCAGCAGCTTCCCGATCTGCTCCAGTGGCTGTCCATCCAGCGCCATGGTGACCGCCAGCTGGCGCACTTCGGCCGGGTCGGATCTGGAGAGGTCGAAGGCTTTACCGTATTCCCGAAGACGTTCCTAAAGACGGAGAACCAAACAACACAGATTGAAAACGTCCATCTGTCCATCAATTGTTAATCAGGAGATAATGAGATAAGAGCTCTGTGTATTTATTGGCAGTATTGACACAGCTCCCCATGCAGCTTGATGCGGGGCGTGTCAGGTTCTCTTGGGTGTCGTGACGATGCCCATCAGAATGCTGAGGCTGCAGAGCCGAGGAGAACTTCTTTATTTATTCGGTCTCTACTCGGAATCAGCTGCAGTTGTCAAAATCAAAATATTAAACACCGATGTGCAAGATACCACCACAGAACCTCACAGCCTGAGAAAACGGCAGAATATAAATGAGTCCGAAGCCCAGTGTGGTTCCACATGGTTCCTCTCCCAGCACAGAGCAGAACACATGCAAGTGTAATGATGAAGAACAAGCCCAGTACAATGTTTATAAATGATTCAGTATAAGTAATAATTCTGAATGTAGGACAAAAGAGAGCAGTCATAAGAATCTCATCTCATCTTATTAACCCTTTAATCCTCTGCTGGTTCCCCATCCAGTAGTGACATGACGACGTGAGGGGCAATGACGAGGTGAGGACACTGATGATGCTTATAATATGAGGATGGTGATGCTGACGTGAGGATGGTGATGTGAGGACATTGATGACGTGATGATTTGAGGATAGCGACGTGAGGATGGTGACGCGAGGGAGGCGATGATGTGAGGATGGTGACGTTAAGATGTGAGGATGGTGACGTGAGGGTGGCGATGATGACGTGAGGTTGATGATGTAAGGATGGGGACGTGAGGGTGGCGATGATGACTTGATGTGAGGATGGGGACGTGAGGGTGGCGATGATGACGTGAGTAGGAGAGGATGGGAAGGTGAGGTTGGCGATGATGTGAGGATGGGGGTGTGGGGATGGGAACCTGAGGATGGCGATGATGGGGACGTGAGAATGGTGATGATGATGTGAGGATTGCGATGATGGGGACATGAGGATGTGAGAATGGGGACATGAGGATGGCGATGATGGGGACGTGAGAATGGTGTTGACGTGAGGATGTGTGGAAGGGGACGTGAGGATGTGGACATAAGGATGGTGTTGATGACATGAAGATGTGAGGATGGGGACATGAAGATGGCGATCATGGGGATGTAAGAATGGTATTGATGTGAGGATGTCGCCATGAAGATGGTGATGATGGGGATGTGAGAATGGTGTTGGTGTGAGGATGTGAGGATGGGGACGTGAGGATGTGAGAAAGGGGACGTGAGGACACTAATGATGCTGAAGATGTGAGGATGGGGACATGAGGATGGCGATGTTGGGGACGTGAGAATGGTGTTGACGTGAGGATGTGAGGATGGGGACATGAGGATGTCAGAGGTATACAAGTTGCTTTCTGGTCCAAAAAAACTTTTTAGATTCTGAATCAATTCATTTGGGAATGTCTCCGGTTCGTTAAAGTCAGGTAGACGGAACCTGTACCATGTAGGAGACGGAAGGCTGAGTGTGGATCCACAGCAAGAACCTCATCTCTGTACGGAGAACCTCGTCTCTGTACTAAAGTTATTTTGGTGAAAGAGAAAGAAATCGTCAGCTTCACACACGTCCTCATCAGGTCTGCGAGGTGCGAGTGTTCTGAACTGCCAGACTGACGCTGACTAATGAGGGCCTCACATCTCCATACACACAGACTTCAGGGTGTGGGTGTGTGTGTGTGTGTGTGTGTGTGTGTGTGTGTGTGTGTCTGTGTGTCCACTTAAACAAATAGAAACTGCCATAGTCCACTTTGTTCTTACCCCATAGATACAAACATGACAGGGTCAGATGACATGAGAGAGCGAGAGAAAGAGAGAGAGGGAGTGCTTGTGAGAAAAAGTGTACTAGAGAGAAAGTGTGAGAGACAGAGCAAAAGCGTGCAAGATTGGGCGAGAGAGATAGTGTGAGAGAGAGTGAAAGAGAGATGAAACACGAGAGACAGCACAAGAGAGCGAGAGAGAGTAGGTGAGAGAGTATATGTGTGAGAGAGAGAGAGCGAGAGAGAGAAATGAAGCTCAAGAGTGCAGGCACGAGAGAGACAGAGAGAAAAAGAGTAGGTGAGAGAGGATGAGAGAGAGAGACAGAGAGGGAGAGTAAGAGAGAGAGGACAAGAGAGAGAGAGTAGGTGAGAGAGGATGAGAGAGAGAAAGAGAGAGTGAGTGAGTGCAAAAGAGAGAGAGAGAGTAGGTGAGAGAGGATGAGAGAAAGAGCGAGAGAGAGTGAGTGAGTGCAAAAGAGAGAGAGAGAGTAGGTGAAAGAGGATGAGAGAAAGAGAGAGAGAGAGTGATTGAGTGCAAAAGAGAGAGAGAGAGTAGGTGAGAGAGGATGAGAGAAAGAGCGAGAGAGAGTGAGTGAGTGCAAAAGAGAGAGAGAGAGTAGGTGAAAGAGGATGAGAGAAAGAGAGAGAGAGAGTGATTGAGTGCAAAAGAGAGAGAGAGTGCTAGAGTGTGTGCAAGAGAGAGAAAGAGAGAAGGTGAGAGAGGATGAGAGAGAGAGAGACAGAGAGAGTAATAGAGAGAGTGCAAGAGAGAGAGAGAGAGAGTAGGTAAGAGAGGATGAGAGAGAGAGACAGAGAGAGTAATAGAGAGAGTGCAAGAGAGAGAGAGTTGAGGTAAGAGAGGATGAGAGAGAGAGAGACAGAGAGAGTAATAGAGAGAGTGCAAGAGAGAGAGAGAGAGAAAGTAGGTAAGAGAGGATGAGAGAGAGAGACAGAGAGAGTAATAGAGAGAGTGCAAGAGAGAGAGAGAGAGAGAGTAGGTAAGAGAGGATGAGAGAGAGACAGAGAGAGTAATAGAGAGAGTGCAAGAGAGAGAGAGAGAGAGAGGTAGGTAAGAGAGGATGAGAGAGAGACAGAGAGAGTAATAGAGAGAGTGCAAGAGAGAGAGAGAGAGTAGGTGAAAGAGGATGAGAGAAAGAGAGAGAGAGAGAGTGATTGAGTGCAAAAGAGAGAGAGAGTGCTAGAGTGTGTGCAAGAGAGAGAAAGAGAGAAGGTGAGAGAGGATGAGAGAGAGAGAGACAGAGAGAGTAATAGAGAGAGTGAAGAGAGAGAGAGAGAGTAGGTAAGAGAGGATGAGAGAGAGAGACAGAGAGAGTAAAGAGAGAGAGAGAGAAGAGAGAGAGAGAGGGAGAGGAAGAGAGGATAGAGAGAGAGAAGAGAGAGAGAGAAAGGGGAGAGAGTGCAAGAGAGAGAGAGAGTAGGTAAGAGAGGGAGGAGAGAGAGAGAGAAGAGAGAGGTAAGAGAGAGAGAGAAGAGAGAGAGGAGTAGGTAAGAGAGGAGAGGGGAAAATAGAGAGAGAGAGAGATACTAGTAATAGGATTTTGTAAGAAGTTGAGAGTGCAAGAGAGAGAGAGAGAATACGAGAGAGTAGGTAAGAGAGGATGAAGAGAGAATTGAGAGTAATAAAGAGAGTGCAAGAGAGAGAGAGAGAGAGGTAGAGAGAGGAGAGAGAGAGAGAGAGAGAGAGTAATAGAGAGAGTGCAAGAGAGAGAGAGAGAGAGAGTGTGAGTACAAAAGAGAGAGAGAGAGTAGGTAAGAGAGAGGATGAGAGAGACAGAGAGAGAGTAAGAGAGAGAGTGCAATAGAGAGAGAGAGAGAGAGAGAGAGAGAGAGAGGAGAGGGAGTTGTGAGAGAGAGAGTGCAAGAGAGAGAGAGAGTAGGTGAAAGAGGATGAGAGAAAGAGAGAGAGAGAGAGTGTGTGTGAGTGGAAAAGAGAGAGAGAGTACTAGAGAGTGTGTGCACGAGAGAGAAAGAGAGAAGGTGAGAGAGGGTGTGAGAGAGAGAGAGATGAAACGAGAGAGAGTGCTAGAGAGTGTGCATGAGAGAGAGAGAGAGAGAGAGAGAGAGAGAGAGCATACCTCCGGGTTGTTTTGGAGTGACAGGGGGAAGGGCAGGCTCAGTGAATCTAAATGGCTGATGGACTGCTGCAGGTGACCGACTACGAAGGCAAAATCTTGGGTGGAGCCGTCTGCCTGCACCACCGCCTCGTCTGCACCTCTCCTCTTGTTCCTCTCATTGATGCTCCTCATCACCTTAAGAGCTCGTCTGCTGATCTCCGTGCGCACCTCCAGAGAGAGCTGGAGACCAACATGAGAACCGTCATACCGATCACAAACCGGCCTTCCCCAAACTGATGACAATATAATGAGAGAATGACATCACACACACGGTGCCGCACGGTGCTGGGGATCCCGGCTCGAATCCCAATCTGGGTGTCTCCCCATGTCCACATGGGTTTCCTCCCACAGTCTAAAAACATGGGTTCAAGTGGAATTGGCTGCTCTAAATTGCCCCGGTCTGAATAAACCCAATCTAAGTTTAAGTTATCTATCTATCTTGGCCCTATATATTGTGTCTGTTTGAGTGAGTGTGTGCCCAGCGATGGATGGACCCCCTGTCCTGGGTGTATCTGCCCAGCGTCCGAAACGTTCTCCCTGGATGGGCATCAAGTAGGGATGGGATGATTAATCGTTTCTGCAATTAACCGCAATTAAAAACATTACAATTAATTAATTGTAAGAGCGCCTCAACATCGCCATGCCGATATTCTAATGAAAGATGTGTCTTATGATTACTACTAACTAGTTTCTTGGACATACATGGAGTACTGAGGACGTTCCTGTGGGTCAAGGGGAAGAGAATGCTCTAAATTGCCCCGATCAAGGTGTAAGTCACTTTGGATAAAAGCATGATTGATTAAATGATTAAATGTAAATTAAATAAATACCAAACATTGGTATTGGAGTAGGGGCGGCATAGTGGCTTAGGGGTTAGCATGTTCTCCTCTCAGCTCTATGGATTCCCAGTTCGAATCCCAATCTGCGTGGAGTTTCCATGTTTTCCCCGTGTCCATGTGGGTTTCCTCCGGGTTCTCCGGTTTCCTCCCACAGTCCAAAAACATGGATCAAGGCCAATTAAATGCTCCAAAATTGCCCCATATAGAGTGTGTCTGTGTGAGTGAGTGTGTGCTCAGTGATAGATTGGCACCCTGTCCTGGGTGTATCTGCCCAGCGCCCGAAACGTTCTCCCTTGGATGGGCATTGGGAACCCACCTGTGACCCTAGTAGAGGATAACGTGGAAGATGATGGATGGATGGATGGATGTGCTGTTGTGATGTGATGAACAGTCACCTGATTCACTGCAGGGACGGAGAAGGTGATGGAATCCAGAAAGCGCACGGCGTCCGCGGGAAGCAGGCGATCGAGGTACTTGGCGCAGGTGTCATAGACGTGAAGGAAGTCCTGGTTTGTTTGCGGGGTCTTCTTGTAGATGTGAGAATCCCCCTGCCAGAAGAGTTTGTGCAGCCATGTGGCGTGGACAGCGCTGCCGGTGAGGACGCCGCCGTCCTTCAGAGCGATGCGGGGCGCCAGTTTGGAGATGGAGAGCACGTTCTGGCTGGTTAGCACCGGCTGCAGGGCGTCCAGAGGGTCCAGGTTTCCTTCTGTGAGCTTCTTATAGTCCAGACCTGGAAGACATGGTGGAGAAGTTATTACTAAACAAGCACTTATGGTAGAGGATGGAGTAATCAGGATGTAGCTACAGCCGTCGCACGATGCAGCAACAATCGTTTGAGTGATGCAGCTATGACGGTTGGGCAGTACAGCTACAACGATTCGATTGGGCGATGCAGCTACAACGATTCCATTGGGTGATGCATCTATGATGGTTGTACGATGCAGCTACAGATTCGATTGGGCGATGCAGCTACAATGATTTGATTGGGTGATGCAACTATGAATGTTGAGTGATGCAGCTGATTGGGCAATACAGCTACAACAATTCGATTGGGCGATGCAGCTATGACAGTTGGGCGATGTAGCCACAATTCGATTGGGCGATGCAGCTACGACGGTTGGGCGATGTAGCTACAACAATTCGATTGGGCGATGCAGCTACAACAATTCGATTGGGCGATGCAGCTATGACAGTTTAGCGATGTAGCTACAATGATTCGATTGGGCGATGCAGCTATGACAGTTTAGCGATGTAGCTACAACAATTCGATTGGGCGATACAGCTATGACAGTTTAGCGATGTAGCTACAATGATTCGATTGGGCGATGCAGCTATGACAGCGATGTTTGATTCGATTGGGCGCGCAGCTATGTTTAGCGATGTAGCTACAACAATTCGATTGGGCGATGCAGCTATGACAGTTGGGCGATGTAGCCACAATTCGATTGGGCGATGCAGCTACGACGGTTGAGCGATGCAGCTACGATGATTCGATTGGGCGACGCAGCTACAACAATTCGATTGGGCGATGCAGCTATGACAGTTTAGCGATGTAGCTACAATGATTCGATTGGGCGATGCAGCTATGACAGTTTAGCGATGTAGCTACAACAATTCGATTGGGCGATACAGCTATGACGGTAGGGCGATGTAGCTACAACAATTCGATTGGGCGATGCAGCGATGATGGTAGGGCAATGCAGCTACAAAAACGGTTGAGTGATGCAGCTACAATGATTCGATTGGGTGACACAGCTATAACGTTTGGACGATGTAGCTACAACAATTCGATTGGGTCATGCAGCTATGACGGTTGAGCGATGCAGCTACAACAATTCGATTGGGCGATGCAGCTACAACAAATACAAACAGTCTTCTCAAATGGCGCCAATGAACCTGGTGGTTTCCAATAGCTGCCTTTGTTCCCCGAGCGGAAAAGCAAGAGCTAGAATTGTTACAATTATGACTTTTAAAGGTTTTTTTTTCTTTCTCTTAAATACAGAGGACAGCCATCACATCTGTACATCACGTCAACAGGAACAGGCGGTGGGATTTGGTTCCGTTGCTTTGGAACTGTAATAGTTTCTTTATGCATCACATCACACAGCTACAGATTCCATTACGCTGAAGATCAGCGCTCTACAAATGATGCTCCTGAGCTCCTCTGCGGCGGCGCATGGGGCAGAAGCATCGCCATGCCATCTGCACCGCCATCGAGGCTCCGGCAGAACCTTATAATAAACATGCATGGGGTGGGGGGGCTCATCGGAGAAAAGAGCATTACTTTGAAGATGAAAGAGGGTTCAGAGATGCACGCTGGGATATGGAGTCTGAACGTTTCCCGCTGGGATGAATCAATGGGTTTGGGGTGAACAGAGCGAGGAACGCGATGAAGAGCTACAAGAGTGAAGATGAAAAGCACGCCGTGATAAAGACGTCGGCTTACATTACCTGCAGGTTTCAATTCATTTATTTGTTTAGCGAAAAAATTAATAAATAAAAACACAACATGATTGACTGCTCATTCCCCAAAGACAAAAATGTACGGAAAACACACGTAATAATTCTAATCAGCGTGAATGACATATATGGCAACCACACTTATTGTACGATTATGATTGCACCATTCAGGCAGCACTGGCTTAGTGGTTAGCATGTTCTCCTCTCAGCGTTCGGGATTCCCGGTTCGAATCCCAATCTGGGTGGAGTTTCCATGTTCTCCCCGTGGGTTTCCTCCCACAGTCCAAAAACATGGATCAAGGTCAATTGAATTCTGCTGTGGAGAACCCATGCCCATCCAGGGGAGAACGTTTCAGGCGCTGGGCAGATACACCCAGGACAGGGCGCCACTCTAATCTTGGGCACACTCATTCACACAGACACACACACTCTATATGGGGCCATTTGGAGAACTCAATTGACCTTTATCCATGTTCTTGGACTGGACTGTGGGAGGAAACCGGAGAACCTGGAGGAAACCCACGTGGACATGGGGAGAAAATGGAAACTCCATCCAGATTGGGATTCGAACCGAGAATCCCTAGCGCTGAGAGGAGAACATGCCAACCTCTAAGCCACCGTGCCACCCTGGTGCATTTCATCCATCCATTATCTTCCGCTTTATCCTCTACTAGGGTCATAGGGGGGTTCCCCATATCCATCCAGGGGAGAACATCTCAGGCGCTGGGCAGATACACCCAGGACAGGGCGCCAATCTATCGCTGGGCACACACTCACTCACACAAACACACTTTATATGGGGCAATTTGGAGAGTTTAATTGACCTTGACTGTGGGAGGAAACCGGAAAACCGAACCGGGAATCCCTAGTGCTGAGAGGAGAACATGCCAACCACTAAGCCACCGTGCCACATAGAGAAATAATCCATCCATCCATTATCTTCCGCTTTATCCTATATTAGGGTCGCGGGGGGGGGGGGGTCCCCATGCCCATCCAGGGGAGAACGTTTCGGGTGCTGGGCAGATACACCCAGGACAGGGCACCAATCTATCACTGGACACACACTCACTCACACAGACACACTCTATATGGGGCAATTTGGAGAATTCAACTGACCTTTATCCATGTTTTTGGACTGTGGGAGGAAACCGGAGAACCCGGAGGAAACCCACGTGGACACAGGAGAACATGGAAACTCCACCGAGATTAGGATTTAAGGCTAAATGCCCAGCGCTGCTCTAATCACTACGCCACCGTTGTGCTCTGGTGCATCTCCATTTAATTTTATTTATTTTTTATGGTCATGGCCGTGTCCCAATTCCATCCTCGGACTGAACCAAGGGTCCCTCTGGGTATATTTTAATGAACTTGTTATCCTCTAGACAGTACGCTCGTCGTTAGGTAAAGTCAGGACGTTCCTCGTTTCTCATAATGAACCTTCTACACTAAAGAACGACTTCATTCAGCAGGATTCTTACAACCACTGATTAAAATGTACAATCCTTTGCTGCACTAAATATACAGCAGGTTTACCAAATTAGGGTTTATTTAGTACAGTACACTCCAAACAGTTTAGTGACCTCACCAGCTGCTCTGAACAGCTCCTTCTGATTAGTTAAAGAAAAGATTTTTAAATCCATCCATCCATCATCTTCCGCTTTATCCTCTATTAGGGTCGCAGGGGGGTTCCCCATGCCCATCCAGGGGAGAACGTTTTGGGCGCTGGGCAGATACACCCAGGACAGGGCGCCAATATATCACTGGACACACACTCACTCACACAGGCAGACTCTATATGGGGCAATTTGGAGAATTCTATTGACCTTGATCCATGTTTCTTGACTGTCGGAGGAAACCGGAGAACCCGGAACAAACCCATGTGGACACGGGGAGAACATGGAAACTCCACCCAGATTGGGATTCGAACCGGAACTCCCTGGTGCTGAGAGGAGAACATGCTAAACACTAACCAAACATGCCGCCCAGAGAAATAATCTTCCACTTTATCCTCTACTAGGGTCGTGGGGGGGGGGGGGGGACATGGAAACTCCACCCAGATTGGGATTCGAACCGGGAATCCCTAACGCTGAGAGGAGAACATGCTAACCACTAATGACACAAAAAGCTTCTTTAAAATCTCCTCCGTGGTTCCTCAACCTTTAACAGAACCTTTAACAGAACGGATTGTGAAAGCGTAAGCTGCAGTGAAATATCATATCATTGCTTCCTGCGAGACTGATAACCTTGCGAATAATGAATGAAGGCTGAAGAGCCCCAATTATCGGCCTCTCATTTGCATACCGCTAACTGCCCTCTAATAGACTGCATTCATCTTCAGCCAGGAGGCTTTTTAAAGGCTAATTTTACATTAAGCCATTTACCTGCTTGTGCAAATCAAACCCCGCTTACGATGTTGATGTTGGTGTGTCTTTGCTATGGTTACGATGGGAAAAATACACCTTAAAATGCACGAAAGGCATGTATTCCACCCATCCATCCATTATCTTCCGCTTTATCCTCTACTAGGGTCATGGGGGGGTTCCCCATGCCCATCCAGGGGAGAACATTTTGGGCGCTGGGCAGATACACTCAGGACAGGGCGCCAATCTATCGCTGGACACAGTCACTCGTACAAACACACTCTATATGGGGCAATTTGGAGAATTCAATTGACCTTGATCCATGTTTTTGGACTGTGGGAGGAAACCGGAGAACCCGGAGGAAACCCATGTGGACACGTGGAGCACATGGAAACTCCACCCAGATTGGGATTCCAACCGGGAATCCCTGGTGCTAAGAGGAGAACATGCCAACCACTAAGCCACCATGCAGCCCACTCTAGACCCATTCATTATCTTCCGCTTTATCCTCTACTAAGGCCGCGGGGAAGGGGGGTTCCAAATGCCCATCCAGGGGAGAACGTTTCGGGCGCTGGGCAGATACACCCAGGACAGGGCGCCAATCTATCACTGGACACACTCACTCACACAAACACACTCCATATGGGGCAATTTGGAGAATTCAATTGACCTTGAGCCATGTTTCTGGATTGTGGGAGGAAACCGGAGAACCCGGAGGAAACTCACGAGGACACAGTGAGAACATGGAAACTCCACCTAGATTATGATTGGGATTCGAACCGGGAATCCCTAGCGCTGAGGGGAGAACATGCCAACCACAAAGCCACCGTGCCACCCTACCGTTTAACGTCATTCCGCAGCAGAGAATAGAACTAATTAGGTCATTTCGGCTTTATCGGTACGTCTTTCAGAAATCTCTGCCGTTTGATTTTCCCTTTCACGTTCTGAAGCGGCGGAATAGAACAACGGCCAAGCGCGGATGCGCGGAATAATTATGCCTTTTCTTTGTTATTGTTTATGACGTTCCTCGTTCCCTCCGGAAATTAGCGCTGGCATGAAGGAGCCGGTAATTACGGGTCACCGGGTTCTCGAGCTGCATGCGAGGTTCACGTCTGCAGGTAACGCTCATTTAGGATGCATTGTTCTTTTTTAACTAAGCGGCTGAGAGCAAGGACAAAGAAAACTTCAAAGCTGGCCTTTCAGAACTTTCTCAGGTTTAGAACTGGAATAGAACGCTGGACTTACGGAACCATACGACAACCAAAGGACCGACGCAGATATACATGTCCATCATTCTTTTAAGCAGAGACATTATTAGTGTGATTGATTATTACCGAGGACGGCATGGTGGCTTTGTGGTTTGCATGTTCTCCTCTCAGCACTATAGATTCCCGGTTTGAATCCCAATCTGGGTGGAGTTTCCATGTTCTCCCTGTGTCTGCGTGGGTTTCCTCCGGGTTCTCCGGTTTCCTCCCACAGTCCAAAAACATGGATCAAGGTTAATTGAATTCTCCAAATTTCCCCATATAGAGTGTGTTTGTGTGAGCGAGTGTGTGTCCAGCAATAGATTGGCGTCCTGTCCTGGGTGTATCTGCCCAGCGCCCGAAACGTTCTCCCCTGGATGGAACCCACGCGACACTAGTGGAGGATAAAGCAGAAGATGATGGATGGATTAGTGGAAGTCACGCGAAGATTAGTGGATGTCACGCCACACTCACTTAATCGAAAAGCAAGGTTCGCGCTGTAAGTTGCTCTACGTGCCGCCCGTATTTATTAGAAATTATTTGTCTCTTGTGGAAAAAGATAGTTCTTTCATGGTTCTGCATGGTTTGGTTGGAGCTGACAGGACATAACCCTGCAGGCAGATGGGCTACAACCACAGAATATGTTTCCATATATTTGCTCATACACATAAATGACCCTCAGACCCTCGTTGGGACTCACCGTTGGCCACTGCCTTCAGCTTCTTCAGTAATTTGACGTGTGTGTCCGGCGTCATGGTGGACGGCGGAAGGTAGCCACCACACGAGCACTTCTCTAGCAGGGAGTAGTAGTAGAGCAGGCGCTGCAGGTCCTCGCCGGAGATCCCGGGGTAAACGTACTTGCTCATGTGGAAGTAGAAATCTGCAGGTTTGGTTTTCAGAGTGTCGAAAAAGCGCAGCGACTCAGTGCGAGTCTCAATGTCTTTAGTGGAAAGTCTGCAATAGAACAAAGAGAGACGGGGGAGGGGGTAAGAACATCCAGCATAGACGGAACACTGTCCTAATCTACAGTACTATGGTTCTTAAACTGGGTCTGTGTGATCTTGATGTCTTGGTGCATCTGATCTAATATTATCATCTATCCATTATCTTCTGCTTTATCCTCTATTGGGTCACGGGGTGGGGTTCTCCATGCCCATTTAGGGGAGAATATTTTGGGCGCTGGGCATATACACCCAGGACAGGACGCCAATCTATCACTGTATATACACTCACTCACACAGACACACTCTATATGGGGCAATTTGGAGAATTCAATTGACCTTGAGCCATGTTTTTGGACTGCGGGAGGAAATTGGAGAACCCGGAGGAAACCCACGCAGACACGGGGAGAACATGGAAATTGGGATTCGAACTGGTGCTGAGAGGCGAATGTGCTAACCACTAAGCCACCGTGCCACCACCTACCCACATCCAACCAGTCCAATCGATACAATCATCCATCCATTATCTTCTGCTTTATCCTCTATTATGGTCGTGGGGTGGTTCCCCATGCCCATCCAGGGGAGGAGAACATGCTAACCAGTAACCACTAAGCCACCGTGCCGCCCTAATCCATACAACCCATCCACGAATTCTAACCACCCAGACATCCCACTAATCCAACACGACCCCCTTCGTTCCTTCATTCGAATCCATCCACTCCCTTAACACAACCACCCAACCATCAGAATCCAACCACTGAACCAACCACCCATCCAAATATCTGAATTCAAACACTCCCTTTAAATCCATACAACAAATCCACCTAAATACAACCCTCCATCTAACCATACATAAGAAACAAACCACCTACCCACAACCAAACCAGCCCCTACAACCCATCCACCCAATTCTAACCACCCAGATACCCCACTAATCCAATGCTCCATCTAACCACACGTACATCTGAAACAAACCACCTACCCACACCCAACCAGCCCAATCCGTACAACCCACCCACCAAATTCTAACCCCCCAGATACCCCACGAATCCAACCTTCGTTCCGGTCTCCCACCCATACCATTCAACCCAAAAACTTGTCCATATCATTCATTCAATCATCCAATCAAAGCATCCATCCAGCTGCCCAAACATCCGATGGAGCAGGTGTGTACGTCGAGCCTCCCTGCAACATACTCCTCACACTTCCATTTAAGTTCCGGCCGTGAATCTCCCGTCGATACCGAGGGTGTCATGTTTTATTTTGGCCATGGATTCATTTCCCTACTTTATTTGCACAATTGCATGAGTGTCCGCTCTGACAGCTCCAGCATCGTTTTTTTTCCGCCAAAGTTGAATGGCTTCTCGAGGAAGATGAACTGCTTTAAAGAGTGGCTTTCCGATTCAGATGCATGGAAATGTTTTATAGGGTCGAGTCATCAATAAATTATAATGTGAACCTTTGCAGTCTGCCAACTGCACTCCCCTGGTAAATGCACCAAAAATGTGTGTGTGAGATAAAGAGACAGAAAGAAAGATGTTCCCGGCACATCGGACCGAAACAATGTCCAGAACCCCAAAGAGAAGAAGGCCGCTTGGAAACGTTGGAGGGGCTGCATGGTGCGTACTGATCATGTATGTTAGCGGCACGTGGAGCATCCACAACGAGGGCTTATGGGGACCATTTAGGACATAAAAGCTCTCTACTGCCTAACCTTGCTAAGCCTCTGTTCATGTTTAATGGATAGGGTTCTCTAGCTGCAGGCATGGTGCCCTTGGGCCAGAGAGTGAGCGAGAGAGAGAGAGGCTGAGAAAAAGCCATACCATAGTGGGGTGGTGGAGAGAGCTGGGAGAACGACGGTGGAAGAACAAAGTGTTCTAGAGACACAGCCAGCAAAGAGAATGAGAGAAAAGAGGCAGGAAGGTCAGAGAAAGCTGTAATGTTGAACTGGCGGGGGGGTGGGGGGAAACCGTGCACACAGTGCTTAATAATACAGAACAATCAACAGTACCACCATCGAGCCCGAGTGCTTTATGGATTGCGAGTGATCCATTCTGTGGTGTCTGACTCGTGGGTGCTCTATAGATCAGTTTACATTGATTCTGGTTCATGCTTTCATATTATTTGTTGGTTTATTTTGTGTAATGGTACATGTATGATACGGGGCACAAGGTTCGGTCCCTTGGGATGCTATGGGAACAGGTAAAGACCAAGAACATTACTTAAGTTTGGAACGAGGACCGGAGACGACGGTGGGAAGGAATGAGGGCCGGAGACGGCGGTGGCATGGAACGAGGGCCGGAGACGGCGGCGGCATGGAACGAGGGCCGGAGACGGCTGCGAAAACGGATGAGGACTGGAGACGGCAGTGGGAAGGGACGAGGACCTATGACGGTAATGGGAAGGAATGAGGACCAGAGATGGCGATGTGAAGGAACGAGGATTGGAGACGGCGGCAAAAGTGAATGAGGACCGGGGATGGTGGCGGAAAGGGACGAGGACTGGAGATGATGGGAAGGAAACAAGGACTAGAGATGGCAACGGAAAGGAATGAAGACCAGAGACGGCGGTGGAAAGGGATGAGGACTGGAGACGGCGTCAGGAAGGGATGAGGACCGGAGACGGCGGCAGGAAGGAATAAGGACCGGAGATGGTGATAGGAAGGAATGAGGACTAGAGACGGCGACGTGAAGGAACAAGAAATGGAGACGGTGATGGGAAGGAATGAGGACTAGAGACGGCAACGGAAAGGAATGAGGACCGGAGACGGCAACGGAAAGGAATGAGGACCGGAGACGGCAGCGGGAAGGAATGAAGAACGGAGATGACGATGGGAAGGAACAAGGATTGGAGAGGGCGGCGGGAAGGAACGAGGTCTAGAGACGGCAATGGAAAGGCTGAGGACCGGAGAAGGGACGAGGAACAGAGACTGCAGCGGGAAAGGAATGAGGACCAGAAACAGCGGCGAGAAGAACCGAGGACCGGAGACGGCGGCAGGAAGGAATGGCGACAGCGGCGGGAACGTACAAGGAGGTGGACATGGAAAAGAACAAGGAACAGAGGTGGCGACGGGAAGGAACGAGACCATGCCACCACCAACTCAAACCCCGCCGACCCAACCCACTCATCTTCAAAAGACTCCAAATCAATAGGAAAAGCTCGGACTGCTTCAGAGGAGACATCTGTAGAACCTTGCAGTGTTTAGAGAAAACAAAGGGAAATATTAGGTTAGATTCATTTACATAAGCGGTAATGACTCGAACGTCGATGCGATTAATAAATAATGCGCTGGAAGGACTTGCGTTTCTCGTCAGTAATAACAAAGGTGTTTTGCCTGCAAACGAACAAAAGGAAAGTTGAGCGATAATTGCTGAAGTTCACAAACAGGCCCCGCGGTGCAACGCCAGGCTGAGACCATAACGCTTGTAGATTAATTGGTGGGAGATTATGAAAAGTGTTTCCTTATTTTATGTTGGCGGCAGCGAGGGGGAGGGGGAGGGTGAACAAGCTCTGCTGCATGCTAATGAGGATGGAGGAGCCTCGGAGGGAGCGAGGCAGCGAGAGAGAGCGTATCGGACGCAAAAAAAACCTCACGGCCAGTAAAACGGTTCCATGCACTCAGCGGAACGGCGCCGTTAAAGTGAAGAACGTGAACAAGAACATATCAACGGATGTTTATACAGCTGTGTGAAAACACACACGGTATTCAAGCAAACATGTGCAAGGATAACGGCTTTAGTTTTAAATATTCAGCTATTAAATTAACCTGCTGGCATCAATACAGAGTTTAAATAGAATTAAATTAATTAAAAATGCTGCACTGTGGTTCTGATGTTGTAGGAGGATGTGGTTCTGTTTGTTTTCATCTGGGTTTTGGCGAACAGGTTTGTGACAATGTGTGGACAAATGAGGACCCAAGACTGCATTGGGAACAAATGAGGACCAGAGCCGTCGACCAGAAGGGAATGGGGATCGACAGTGGAAAGGAATGAGGACCGGAGATGGCAACCAAAAGGAATGAGGCTGGAGTTGTCGGCCAGAAGGATTGAGGACCGGAGATGGCAACCAAAAGGAATGAGGACCGGAGTCGTCGGCCAGAAGGGAATGAGGATCGACAGTGGAAAGGAATGAGGACCAAAGACAGCGGCAGGAAGGAATGAGGACCGGAGACGGCCACTGGAAGGAATGAGGATCGGAGTTGTCGGCCAGAAGGAATGAGGATCGACAGTCAAAATGAATGAGGACCGTTGATAGCGGCGGGAAGGAATGAGAACCAAAGACAGCAGCGAGAAGTAATGAGGCATAGAGATGGCAACCAAAAATGGGAGTGAAGTGAATGGGAGTGAATGAGGACCGAAGTTGTCAGCCAGAAGGGAATGAGTAACGACAGTGGAAATGAATGAGGACTAAAGATGGTGGCGGGAAGGAATGAGGACCGGTAACGGCGGTCGGAAGGAATGAGGACCAAAGATGGTAGCCGGAAGGAATGAGAACCAAAGACAGCGGCCGGAAGGAAGAAGGACCAAAGATGGTGGCCAGAAGGAATGAGGACCAAAGACGGTGGCAGGAAGGAATGAGGATCAGATACGGCGACATGAAGGAATGAGGACCAGAGATGGCAACCAAAATGAAATTGAAAATGAATGAGGACCAAAGACGGCGGTAGGAAGGACCGGACACAGCAGTGGAAAAAGAATGAGGACCGGAGGCAGTGGCAGTAACTAATGCGAACCCCAGATGGCGGCTGGAAGAAATAAGGACCAAAGACGGTAACGGCAACAAGTGAGGACCGTCTCCGGTCGAGGCAGGAGGAGGTCCTCTTGTCCGGTGGCTTGAACCCCAGCATCCGACTCTCAGTTTACACCTTCCTCTTCCTCCTCCTCTGTACATGTCCAGACCACCTTTGAAATGTCCCACCTGTACATCCCTCCAACAAGCTTAGTTCTCATACTGTCCTTTCAATTCACTCATTCAGACGTTAAATCTAATATAATGCCATTGAACGGTTAATAAACAGAGTCACTGCTCTCAGGCACTGTCCGGCAGCCTTTGGTTCCATGTTCCAAACTGCTTGTGCTGCTGTCTTCCAGCTCTTCATATGATCCCACACTGCCTGCTTGATGTTTAGATCAAGGCTCAGTGGGGGTTATACCATTTGCTGCAAGGCTCTTTGCTTTTCTTTGCTCTGAAGGCAGCTATTAATGCCTTGTGTGGTCGAGGGCATCGCCACGCTGGAGAACGTGTTGGGAATCAGACATCTTACTAACAGTCCGGACTTCATACATTAGTTTTAATCCTGAACTTGGGTTTGTTCGAGTCTGACTAACTGTGATAGGACATTAATAACTCAAAATAACAAAATTAAAAGATCGCTGGAATGTATCTATCTCTGGTTAGGGGCTTGAGTGGTTAGCGCTGGAGATCCATGTTCGAATACCAGTCTGGGTGGGAGTTGTTGTCTTCCGTGTCCGTGTGGGTTTCGTCTGGGTTCTCCTGGAGTGAGGTCCGGAGACGATGGCGGGAAGGAATGAGGACCAAAGACGGCGGCCGGAAGGAATGAGGTCCAGGGACAGCGTCTGGAAGGAATGAGGTCCAGAGACAGGGGCTGGAAGGAATGAGGTCCAGAGATTGCGGCTGGAAGCAATGATGTCCTGAGACGGCGGCTGGAAGGAATGTGGTCCTGAGACAGCGGCCCGGAAGCAATGATGTCCTGAGATGGCGGCTGGAAGGAATGAGGTCCGGAAACGGCGGCAGGAAGGAATGAGGACCAAAGACGGCGGCGGGAAAAAATGAGGTCTGAACACAGCGGCCAGAAGGAATGAGGTCCGGAGACGGCGGCAGGAAGGAATGAGGTCCAGAGACGGCGGAGGGAAGTCCCAGAAATGGGGTTTGGATATGTGTATTTGTTTGTGTGTATGTGTTTGTGTGGTTGTGTGTGTGTCAGACACTTACCCGCTGTCTGTGAACAGGAACTCGAGATGGGTCATGTACACCTCCCACAGTGGGATACTATAACGCTGAGCCAAAGAACGAGAGATCCCATACACACTCTCATCCAATGACCTACACACAGTTACACACAGGTATTATAAATATAACACACAACCACTAACACCAATAAATCACATCATTTTATACATCCATCCATCCATTATCTTCAGCTTTATCCTCCACTAGGGTCATGGGGGGGTTCCCCATGCCCATCCAGTGGAGAACGTTTCGGGCGCAGGGAAGATACACCCAGGACAGGATGCCAATCTATCACTGGGCACACTCACTGACACAAAGACACTCTATATGGGGCAATTTGGAGCACTCAATTGACCTTGATCCATGTTTTTGGACTGTGGGAGGAAACCTGGAGGAAACCCACGTAGACACGGGAAGAACATGGAAACCTTACCCAGATTGGGATTCGAACCCGGAATCCCTAGCGCTGAGAGGAGAACATGCTAACCACTAAGCCACTGTTTCCATCCGTCCATATTCTTCTTCCACTTTATCCTCTACTAGGGTTGTGTGTGTGGGGTGGGGGGTTCCCCATGCCCATCCAGGGGAGAATGTTTCGGGCGATGGCAGATACACCCAGGACAGGACGCCAATCTATCACTGGGCACACACTCACTCACACACACAGACATACTCTACATGGGGCAATTTGGAGCCCTCAAGTGACCTTGTGCCATGTTTTTGGACTGTGGGAGAACACCGGAAAACCCGGAGGAGTCCCAACCGGACACGGGGAGAACATGGAAACTCCACCCAGATTGGGATTCGAACCGGGAATCCCTGAGAGGAGAACATGCTAACCACAAAGCCACGGTGCCACTCTGTAGACAGAACCCTTTAAGATGAATTCTACATCGCTTCAGCCAGTAATCACAGAAAAACAGGACATGGTGTAATGTGAGCAAACCTCCTCCACCCGTCATTTCTGTGGCAGGAGCACTTCTGTTAGGGAAAGATTTACCACGGAGGGAGGTGGAGGGAGGGGGTGTATTAGAAGTTGTGCCAGCTGTAATTAACAAACTCATGTTGTTGTAATGAGTATCATTACCATGCAACACTTTGCTCTATGACTACAGAGCGAGTGGTGCTTGTGCTGGTAAACGTTCTGTGGGGGATGTGGGTGGACCTCTACGTGGTACCCGATGTATATACACAGGGGTGGAACTGTGGGCGGCGTGCAGGTAGCGTGGTACAGGGCTTGGTTTCAACCGCTTTCCTTTGATTCTTTATGTTCCGACTTAATAAATAACTGACAAAACCAAAGTTGTCCGTTTAGAACGAGACGCACTGTTTTACTTTTAGCAGATGCTTTTATCTCAAACGAGTCCGTAGTTACGGTAAAACTAGCTACGCTGTCGAATTGGCTTAGTGGTCAGCGCTGGGGATTCCCGGTTCAAATCCCAATCTGTGTGGAGTTTCCATGTTCTCCCCGTGTCCGTGTAGGTTCCTCCGGGTTCTCCGGTCTCCTCCCACTGTCCAAAAACATGGACCAAGGTCAATTGAATTCTCCAAATTGCCCCATATAGAGTGTGTATGTCTGTGCGAGTGCGTGCCCAGTGATAGATTGGCGCCCTGTTTTGGATGTATCTGCCCAGCGCCCAAAACGGTCTCCCCTGGATGGGTATGGGGAACCCCTCCAAGACCCTAGTAGAGAATAAAGCGGAAGCTGATGGATGGATGAATGGGTTCTGCTGCTCACTGCAGCCTTTATCACGACCAAACTCCTGCTACAGAGAGCTTTCGCGTAGTCAGCTGGGGAACCTGGGGTGGCGCCCACCCCTAATCTTGTAAATAAGGGTGAACCGTTGTCTCAGTTACCAGAGGTTTGTTTACGCTGTATGGTTAAAGGGTAGGGATGAGAATGTCCGGCTCTTGGCGCTGGGGATCAGGGTTTGAAATCATCCTGTGTCCTCATGGGTTTTCTTCATGTTCTTCGATTTGCCTCCACAGTTTACAAACAATGGATTCTGGACTTGTGTAGGGTGCACTAAATTGCCCCAGTACAGTTTGAGTGTGTGCCCAATGATAAAGTGAAACCCTGTCGTGGTGTATCTGCCCAGTGCCCCAAATGTTCTCCCTCTGGATGGGCATGGGCATGGGAAACCCCTCCCCCCCATCATAGTGAACCCTATACTCGTACCCCATCCCATGGCCACCATGGGTTAGATGGAACTCGGTCTGTCCTTTTGCCAATAACTCAAGTTCTCAATACACAGAACCGACACAAAGTACTTACTCAGCTAGACCAAGGATGGTCTCCTTCTTGTAGTGAGCGTCGCTGCTGAAGCGTTGGACGTCCACTCCGCGGCCAAGCCCCTGGAGAACCTGGGCCTGGGTGAAGTCGATCAGTCGCTCACTGTAAAGCCGCAACTGAGCGATCAGAGCCTCAAGCTCCTCGTCTTCCCAATTCAACTCCGCGTGGTCGTTAACATGTTTAGTGACAAGACGAATCAGCTCCCGTGGATCGGCCTGAAGAGGAGAACAGCACAAAGCCAGTGAAATAAGTCAGAGTCAGCAAAAATTTGGGATAACGAGGATTGTAACCCATTACATTTAGAATCAGAGGAATTTTTCTTTGGGGACTTTCTTTGGGGAACCGAGAACCAACAGGGACTAACACAAACAAGAACACAGATGGACTACAGTCTGTAATTGTAAAACTACAAACTCCATCTATATGTAAAGTGGAGGAAATAGATAAAGGAACAAGAAGTGGGCGTGTCCGTTCCTTTGTGGAACGTGGTAATCAGAGGACAGGAAGCAGTGGGACATTAAAGTTTATTTGTTTATAATAGAAGAGAACATTCATTCATTCATTCATTCATTATCTCCCGCTTTATCCTCTATTAGGGTCGCGGTGGGGTTCCCCATGCCCATCCAGGGGAGAACGTCTCGGGCGCTGGGCAGAAACACCCAGGACAGGGCGCCAATCCATCGCTGGGCACACACTCACACACACTCTATGTGGGGCAATTTAGAGAACTCAATTAACTTGATGCATGTTTTTGGACTGTGGGAGGAAACCGGAGAACCCGGAGGAAACCCACGCAGACACGGGGAGAACATGGAAACTCCACCCAGATGGGGATTCGAACCGGGAATCCCTAGCGCTGAGAGGCGAACGTGCTAACCACTAAGCCACCGTGCCGCCATTAGAAGAGAACACAGACAGTAAATTCAGCGACTATTAATAGCTGGTCTAGACTTTAAAACACTGAGCTGAGAGAGAGAAAGATGGAACCTCCCTGCGAGGTAGACAGATCCTGAGGTTCTACACATGCAGATGATGCTTCCATCCACAGATGTTGTTTAACAGCCTCCACTTTCATTAAAAATGGAACATTAATAAAGAAGTAAGGATCCAGCAGGTTCCAGAATCTGCTTCCATAGACGTGACCTTTCCTTCACAGTGTGGTCCTCCTCTCATAGCAGTCCTCCATCTGCAGAAGCTGAAGCTCCATTTTCTCAGAGAAGGTCGCCTTTCATTACACAGGAGTGACTCCCCTGACAGAGCATGACTCCTCTCCCATAGCAACGACCCATATTTTACAACGATGACCCTCCTTTCACAGCAACGCTCCTCTTGCAACAGTGGAATTTTCCACTTTCCACAGCGGCATCTCTGATTCCACGGCAGCCCTCCTTCTATCGCCCTGACTTTCTTGCACAGTGTTGGGCCTCCTTCCACTTTCAAGACTCCCTTCCACTTTCAAGACTCCCTTACATACTGGTGTGCCTCTTTCCACAGTAAAGACTCCCTTCCACATTCAAGATGTTGGTGGGCCACCTTCCAACAGTGGTGGGCCTCCTTCCCCATTCAAGACTCCCTTCCACAGTCAAGACCCCCTTCTTCAGTCAAGACATTGGTGGGCCTCTTTCCACAGCCATGACTCCCTTCCGCAGCAGCATCTCTCCTTCCATAGCAGCCCTCCTTCTATCAACATGACGTCCTTCCACAGTGGTGGGCCTCCTTCCATATTAAAGACTCCCTTCCACAGCCATGACTTGCTTCAACAGGAGTGCCTATCCTTTTATAGCAGTGCCCTTCTTTCACAGGGGTGAGAGCCATCCTTGGGCAGCAGCCACCCTTCTTCCACATTGGCGACCCTTTATTCCCGAGGGCCACACTCCTCCTTAAAAAGGCCACCTGCTTTTCACCTGGTGAAAACTCTCTCTCTGAATAAGAGTGTACTTGCACACTATCGACTCTTATTGGTCAGGAGCGACACCCCTTTTGGATGGTTCCTGGACCCAATTTAATATAAAGAATTTGAAGCCCCAGACACTGAACCACACCAGCAGAACCCTTTTAATATTTTAGTCATGATCCACCAAACAAGAAGTCATATTCCTCATGCTGATAAATTACTGTGATTTGATCAAGCGTGGCGTTTCCAACCGTGGTTCAGAACGTGGCATTAGTTCACCTGTTCCACATCGGAGCAATATGGCAGTGATGAACGGGCAGCTGTGATTCTTAATCTAGGTGTTCAGTAGAGTGTGAGACTTCTGCTCCATTCAGACTCCGGTAATTATGCTAAACACTGCATTCTACCCTTCAACCCTTTCGGCCGAGCGAGGCTGAGCGAGCGCAAGCCTTAGATTAACAATTGGCCTAATAACCAGGAATGCCAACCCTCTGAATGTGGCGCGAGCCCCTTATGGACAGAAGGCAGAGAAGCACCCTAATGACACAGAGTGAGCGCTGAAGTGACGTAAACACAGTCTGAGTCACTGCTGAGTCATCGTTTTTGACTCGCGAGTGCATGAAAGGTCGACCTCGACACTCTTTAAAGGGCTTTTAAGCAGGGCTTTCAGCCGTTGGATGAACACAGGCTCGACTGGGTTTCCACAAATTAAAATTAGGGGTGGGACCCGATGAAAAAAAAAAAAACTAATTAATTAGAAGCTTTGATAATCAATTACTCGAATGATGAATCACATTTCAATCGCATTTCAATATTTAACATGAGAAATGTTAATTTACGTGACGACCCCCTTCCCCAGGCAAGACTAACTTCCCCAGGCAAGACTCCATTCTCCAATGACGACCCCCTTCCCCAGTGACGACCCCCTTCCTGACTCCCTTCCCCAGTGATGACTCCCTTCCCGAGTCCCTTCCCCATTCAAGACTCCCTTCCCCAGTCACGACTCTCTTCCCCAGTCACTCCCTTCCCCCTTGCCCTTCCGCAGGCAAGACTCCCTTCCGCAGGCAAGACTCCCTTCCACAGGCAAGACTCCCTTCCACAGGCAAGACTCCCTTTCACAGTGACAACTCCCTTCCATTGTAAAGACTCCCTTCCGCATTCAAAACTCCCTTCCACAGGCAAGACTTCCTTCCACAGTGGTGTGTTGTACCACCATGTTCCCACTGCATCATGATTTTTCTATCCGCAGCAACATTCCATCTTATAAAGGCTGCACACAATCATCAGAGGAGACTCAGCAAGTGTGTTAACAACCTCCAATCAACATCCATCACGTTGGCTCCGCCTACCCTCACAGTGACCATTAACACAGATCATCATGGCGGTCGTATCTGAACCAGTTGGAGCCCAAAAGAAAAACAAAGTTTAGCAGAAGCCACAGGTTTGAACAGAATGTCAAAACAAGGGGAACTAAAAATTGAGGGTTTCCACATTTGCATCGCTCGCGGTTCCCGCTTCTGCACTCGCATAATGAACAGCGAGTTCAGAGCCGGCTTGATGTATTTGCAGAGACGTTCATTTTCAGGAACGGCGTGCAGGCGCGCTGCCTGTAATCCCGATAAGAGCAGGGAGGAGAGGATGGAGAGATCCGGCTGGAGAACGAGGAGACGGAGGCGGAAAAGACGGATAAACAACAGACACCAACCAACAATTCTGCCGAATGAAGAACCGAAGCCAGAGGTAGATGAGGTTCTAAAAGAGAGAGGAATCTGGAGGATGAAAGGATTACAAAGCGAGGACGGAGGGATTGGGGGGGTATAGAAAAACAGCCAAATGATGTGGATATAGCGAGGCTGTTCGTGTGTGTGTGTGTGTGTGTGTGTGTGTGTGTGTGTGTGTGTGGAGTGCTTGTATTTGTAAACATGAGTTTCTTTTTTTTTGCATAAATTCAGCCTAAAACTTTTGCAGAATTTGAAATAAGTTCTAAAACTAGATGAATAAAACATTGGGAGGGGCGACACAGTGGCTTAGTGGTTAGCATGTTCTCCCCCCCCCCCCCGCGCGACCCTAATATAGGATAAAGTGGAAGATAATGGATGGATGATGTTATTGGTGGGTGACACAATGGCGTAAACATGGTTAGAACGTTCACCTCTCAGTGCTAGAGACTCCCGTTTCCGTTTCCATGTTCTCCCCTTGTCCGTGTGGGTTTCCTCCGTTCTCTGGATTCCTCCCACAGTCCAAAAACATGGATCAAGGTTTTCAACTGTATGGAAAGCACCTACTGTCTCTAGTAGGGTGGGGTGTTTGGTGACCCAGGGGAGAACGTTTCGGGTGCTGGGCAGATACACCCTGGACAGGGTGCCAATCTATCACTGGACACACCCGGAGAAAGCCCATGTGGACACATGGAGAACATGGAAACTCCACCCAGATTGGGATTCAAACAGGGAATCCCTAGCGCTGAGAGGAGAACATGCTAACCACTAAGCCGCCATGGTTTGCACATGTTTTCACTATATCTAAGCCAGTTCCAGCACGATCACGACAGCAGATAATTCATCCCGCCATCACCGCGTGCCTTCAGCTGGGAACCGTAACGAGCTTGTTAGTGAGGCCGTCTGCTGAATCGTCACACCGGTAGCCTTTCAACAGCTCTTAGTATGAGCACACGCACTAACCTCCTGCCGGGGTTTCAGAAGCATGGATTATTAAATCCGAGGTTCCGACGCTAATTAGATGGCGGAGCCGTTTCGGAGCGTTCCGAATGTTTTATGGATCCAGATAAGAATGCACACCGAAGGTGAAGCTGATGAACTATTCATATTCTCAGGTCGCAGCATTTCGACTCTGAGTCACACAGTTTGATAATTGAACGATCTCTCGGGAAAGCCTTTTCTCTCATCCTAATTACCAGTTTGAGTCCGAATCTCAACTTCGGTTGATGAAATCCCGCTGCTTTAGGACGAATTAACGGCGTTCCAGGCGTTTTCACATCTCTTTGCTGGTTGTTTTATTAAAAAAGTGAAGAGCTTCGAAACAAAGGTTAACTGAATTCTCCAAATTGCCCCATATAGAGTGTGTCTGTGTGAGTGAGTGTATCCAGTGATAGATTGGCGTCCCGTCCTGGGTGTATCTGCCCAGCGCCTGAAAATTTCTCCACTGGATGGGCATGGGGAACCCCCCCACGAACCTAATATAGGATAAAGCAGAAGATAATGGATGGATGTGGAAACCAAAATGATGGTTGTGTTACAGTCATTTTAGAGAACGACTTGATGGTTGGGGTCAGATATGACACAGATACCCCCATCCCCCATAACAATGAGGGGTCAAGTGCGGTGCCAAAGTGACTATGCTGGGATAGTGTCAGGACCCAAATGTCCCAGCATGATGCAACCATCCACCCATCAATCATCTTCCACTTCATCCTCTACTAGGGTCACGGGGGGGGGGGGGGGGGGGGGGGGGGGGGGGGGGGGTTTCCCCATGCCCATCCAGGGGAGAACGTTTCAGGCGCTGGGCAGATACACCTAGGACAGGGTGCCAATCTATCACTGGGCACACACTCACTCTATATAGGCCAATTTGGAGCATTTCATTGACCTTGATCCATGTTTTTGGACTGTGGGAGGAAACTGGAGAACCCAGAGGAAACCTTCACAGAAGAAAGGGTTACAAAAACAGTGGGACAATAAAAATCTTTACCATATATGGTAATGTTTTATAAACTGTGTTCTGTAAAATGCATTTGCATCCAAGCATCACAAGTTGATGACTCGATTCAAAGAACCCCTGGAGAAATTAGGGGCCTTGCTTAAGTGTCCCCACTTGCCATTATGGTGCCCTTCCCCTCCACCGCTGTGTCCTACCACACAGTCATACTTCAGACCTGTTCCTGCAGTTTCTGTGATATTCCCTTCCAAACCTCATCCTCCTGAAACCGCCGTCGGTTCCACGGTTTACTCACCTTGTACAAAGGACTGCACTTGTCCTTGAAGCAGGGCGTGAGACGGGAGTAGATCTGTAGAGAGTAGTAATAGGCGGCCAATTGGAGGGACAGAGCTGAGGGAGGCTGCTTTTCGAAACACGAGTTCGCATCCAAGACCTGAAATAAAAGAAATGTACAATTTAACGATATTAAACTCACACACCGATATACCGCCATCTACACTGAGTGATCTCTCTATCTCACACACACACAAACACACACACACACACACACACACACACACACACACACACTGGTGAAGTATGGTGCCTTGTGGGTTGGAGAAATGGGGTTTAGGTGCCTTGCCCAAGGGCACTTTAACCAGGGCACTTGGTGAGACTGGGGATTGAACCGAGGACCTTCAGGTCACAAGTCTGGTTCGTTAACCGCACACACGCCTACACATCAACAGGTGTGAACAGAACGGAAACATAATTAAGTAGTTTTGTATACTTTTTATATACTTTTATAGTTGGATATTGATTGGACTGGCGGTCCTGCAGGACCCCGTTAATGGACTTACATATAGTTTTCAGTTGTTAGAGTTTTTCCATTTGTTAAATATAGTCACCCGATCTTGAAACTATCTGTACATGGCTGTCCTACACTGTTGCTGCTGCCCGGCCGCTCAAGGAGGATGAGACCCCCACTGAGTCTTGGTCCTCCCAAGGTTTCTTCCTTAAAAAAAACAACACTACAGGGAGTTTTTTCTTGCCACTGTTGCTTTGGCTTGCTCTTTGGGGGTTTAAAGACTTTTCATTCCGTAAAGCTGCTTTGTGACGACGTACTGTTGTAAAAAACTCTATATAAATAAATAACTTGATAGTTGTATATACTGATCTCTATGTCGATTACACTGTTTTCTTTTTTAAAGTACTTCTTGTAATAGAAACATTAGATGCATCGTTAACTTTTCCAATTACTGTCACATCTGCTGCTGAGAAATGTACATTTCCTCCATTGTAAGACCAATAAAGGATTATCTCATCTTATCTCGTCTTAAAAGACAGAGAGTATGGATGTATACATAGAGTGAGGATGAGGAGGACGAGCGTGGCGGAGCGGCAGCAGGACACGTGTTGTAAGGTTAATCCAAAAAATGGAGCTCAGGTCCATAAAGAGGGTTTTGAGGCATGAAGGACTAATCCATAAACATGAGACATGAAGTAAAGGTCAATCCAAGAACATACCAAACAAATACAGAGAGAGAGAGAGACAAAGAGAGAGAGAGAGAGAGAGAGATAAACAAATACAAACAGAAAAAAGAAAAACATGAATAAAAGAAATCTTAATGTCCAGAACAATAGAACACAACAAAACAAAAGGAACGAGAATATAAAACAGAAGAGACTACAGAACAGAGGAGAACAATGAAACAGAATGAAGCACCAATGATACAGGAGGACAAACCGCAGGACAAGACAAGATAACGAGAGAGAGAGAGAGAGAGAGAGAGAGAGAGAGAGAAAGAGACTGTTTAGAACAGAAATCCGAGCTCATTAAGGTTTTGATTTAATTTCAGTCATTCATTCAGTTCTGCTTTGATTCTACAACACAGAGCAGCTCACATTACACACACACAGCGCTTATATACAGGGACATGCACATGTATATTTAAATGCGTATACATATACATACATATATACATACATACACACACACATATATTATATATATATATATATACATAAATACATACACACACACACACTCTCGCACACTCAAACACACACACTGAGGTGTAACAGTTGAAAACACACCTGAGGCAGTGCAAGTAAATAGGCCAACGCAAGAGTCAGGTCTCTGGGTAGAGCATTATTCGCAAGCTGCAGCAAAACTGAAAGCAGAAAAGCGTCCTCCATTAGAAAACGTTCAAAATAAAGAAATAAGCTTCTGCAAAATGACCTCTGACCTCATCTGCAGAACTAAAGCTGTATTAGATGTTTCATTCTGATTCAGTTAACGTTTCAAACTTCTGTAAAAATCCCACTGGATCAGCACTTATGCTTTATTTGATCCCTCACTCCAGCCCACCTGGTACCAACAACCACGCCAAAATCCCGACTCCTGGGATCGCCAGCGTAAACCGTATAACTTCCCATGCTGCACCGCTGCTATGTAAATGTGCGGACAGCTAATTGCAGGAACAAGGTGGTGCCCAGGTGCTTCCTAACGAACTGCTTGCCGAGTAGCAAATGGCACGGAACCTCTCGGGTTCGGCTTATTTACTGACTAATGATTTCTCGTTAAGCCAATTAAAAGCTCCATGCTGCCACGAGCCAACATGAAACAGCATGCCGTAGACGGATGTTTACTCGCTGCTCTCTGTAATCTAATCTTAAAAAAAACACACCAATTTTTTGATCCTGCGAGTAAACACCCCTCACTCAGTGACTTCAGATAGACCTTCCCAAACGAGAACGTCTCCTTGATCAATATTTCATCGTTGGGAAACCAACAGCGCGCTCCGGACGGGAAACAAACCGCATCCTAACTTTCCGTTCGATCAGCGTTTATAGGGAAAGACAAACTTTTTGGTTCTTTTTTTAGTTATTTATTTATTTCGAAACTCAAGTACCAGTTTCCCAACGCAAAGGCGACTCGCTATTAAATATTCAGCAGCGAGCGATAAGGCGCAGCAACCGACTGCATACCAAAATTCTTCATCAGTCCTGCTTTAATGTATTGATTTGCTTCTTCCACTCCTCCATCTTGTTCTGCTATCATTACCGGATCAGCGGGGAAGGGGGAGGGGTTGATAGTTAGTCCGAAGAGAACGTGTTAATTAATCAAGATGCAAACACATCGCCACAACTTCGGTTTCCGACCAGAACTCGTCTCAAGTCACTTAGTTATATATCTAATTAGGTATAGTTAGTGGCTTAGTGGTTAGCATGTTCTCCTCTCAGAGCTAGGTATTCCCGGTTCGAAACCCAATCTGGGTGGAGTTTCCATGTTCTCCCTGTGTCCGCATGGGTTTCCTCCAGGTTATCTGGTTTCCTCCCACAGTCCAAAAACATGGATCAAGTACTTAACTGTACGGAAAGCACCTAGGGTCTTTACTAGAGTGGGGTGTTTGGTGACCCATGGGAGAACATTTCGGGCGCTGGGCACACACTCACTCACCCAGACACATTCTCTATAGGGCAATTTGGAGAATTCAATTGACCTTGATCCATGTTTTTGGACTGTGGGAGGAAACCGGAGAACGCGGAGTAAACCCACACGGACACGGGGAGAACATGGAAACTCCACCCAGATTGGGAATCAAACCGAGAATTACTAGTGCTGAGAGGAGAACATGCTAACCACATGCCCATCCAGGGGAAAACGTCTCGGGCGCTGGGCAGACACACCCAGGACAGGGCGCCAATATATCGCTGGATACTAACACACAAACACACTATATCGGGCAATTTGGAGAACTCAGTTGACCCAGAGGACTAAGCCACTGTGCTGACCGCCTGTAATATTAATTATTTATATTGGACTGTGGATGGCACGGTGGCTTAGTGGTTAGCATGTTCTCCTATCAGTGCTAGGGATTCCTGGTTCGAAACCCAATCTGGGTGGAGTTTTCATGTACTCCCCGTGTCCATCTGGGTTTCCTCCCACAGTCCAAAAACATGGATCAAGGTCAACTGAATGCTCCAAATTGCCCCCCCACGACCCTAGTAGAGGATAAAGTGGAAGATAATGGATGGATGGAAGATGTCTTACCTTCAGTGGCTGGGAAAAGTTGCTGGCCTTCACTTTTGGTCTCTGCCAGTTTGCCAGTGCGGAGCAAAACTTCAGCAAAGTCTTCTTGAGCGTTAAAATCATATGAAGAATAAACATCATCCATCTGCAACACGACAAACCCAATTAAATACTTAACATTAAATCCTCAACATCCATTACATTTATAATGGGCCTGGTCCATACACACACGGTTATGATTATTAAAGCTGTTAAGCAGCTCATTTGCATATTAAGATAGGAGAGGCTTATCGTGGGGAACTGACCGGACTGACATATGGGTCTTCCAACAGCTCCTCATAAAACGGACAGCAGCCTTGTTGCTCTAAACCTGCATTCTGATTGGTCAGCTCACTCCGGTGCACATCTGTCCCCTGATCACAACATGCAACACATGAAATGTAGATGAATAGAATTAAAATAATATATAAAACAAATATTAATATATAAAATAATATTTTAATAAATAATTAAATAATATATAATAATATATAATATAAACCAAAATAAATCTGTCATTCTACCCTCAAAACAAAAAACTCTATGAGTTTTGAGTCGGGGGGGGGGGGGGTGTTTTGGGAGCTGGGCAGATACACCCAGGACAGAATGCTAATCAATCCTTGGACACACACTCAGTCATTCAAACATACACATACACACACACTATATAAGGGCAATTTAGAGCAGCCAATTTTCCTTGAACCCAAAGAAAAAAAAATATTCTCAAAAATATGTTTTTAATAAAAATGCAGGTTGAATCCGCATTATGCTTCATGACCACGCCTCTTTCATCTGGATCATTCTGGTACAATGTTATTATTATTTTTTCTGGATCATTCTGGTATGATGTCATTATGTGATCTGGATCATACCTGAAGTGGGCGGAGATAGCTGATGGACTCTTTCCACCACTGAGAGTCACTGATGGTGTTCAGTACAGCTTTGGTATTGATGGTGGTGCTAGTCAGGACCTCCATCGTGCGAGCCGTTGTTCTTTGAAGGAGCGCTGGAGGCTGAGAGACTCCTGAAGCATCAGTCTGAGAGAGAGAGAGAGAGAGAGAGAGAGCGAGAGCGAGAGAGAGAGACATTTGTATGCATTGTGGGGACCTCACATAGACATCCATAGAATTCATGGAACCCCAAACCATACTCTTACCCCAACCTTATACATACCCTTACCCCCCATTCGCTTACCCATAATCTAACCCCCAACCTTACCCTTACTCTTGACCTTACCCCAACCTTATCCATATGCTTACGCCAACCGTATCCATACTCTCACCCAAACCGTATCCATACTCTTACCCCAACCTCATCCATATGCTTGTCCCAACTGTATCCATACTCTTACCCCAACCGTATCCATACTCTTACCCCAACATTACCACAACCTTATCCATACCCTCACCCCCATTCGCTTACCCCTAATCTAACCTCCAACCTAACTCTTAACTTTACCTTATCCTTACCCCTAATCTAACCCCCAACCTCATCCATACCCTTACTCTCAACCTTATACTAACCTTAGCCCTAACATTCCCCTCAACCTTACCCCTAATCTTTACCCATAACCAAAATTTTAAAGATAGAGAAACTTTACAAAAGACTAAAATCAGTTATGGATGCAAAGCAGGATGAGGTCCCCTGAGCCTGAGTCCTCACAAGGATTCTCCCTCAAAAGCCAAAAATGCGAGTTTTTTTCTAACCAGCGTCACTTTAGATTTGGAACCCTGTAGAGCTGCACTGATAAAATGCATAATTATAAAAAGCTCGGCATAAATAAATGAGCTTAAACTCGCACACCTCTGCCCACCCTCTGCGGGAGGCCAACCTGCCAGAACCTCTAGAACCACCTCTAGAAGATCAAAGTGAATTCCAGAGTCTTTGATCAACGGAACAAGTGACGGCTGCCGCTTATTTGATTTAACAGACAGGAATCGATGTTCGTGGATTCTGATATTCCTGCCACACATGACCACACAGATGCTGGCGCGCTCGCTCGGTGCACATGAATCTTTAAACTCGATCACAGTTCCTTTAACGGTGAGCCTCCGCTCGAAGGACATCATATTTATAGCGGATGAAAAATGCAGCCGATGCTTTACGACCCGTGGAACATGCTGACAGCACCGCTGTTTAACAACCCGCCGTGCTGGAGGTAAGAAAACCCGCCCCCACCCACATCGAGCGCTACCTGAACCGCGTTGTCCGCTGCTGCCTCGGCTTGAGACGCGTCCTTCTTGTAGCTCACGGCCTGGTAGAGAATCTAAAAAGAATCGGAAACCAAAAGGCATGTATGACACAGACAGTCATGATGTTACAGAAAATAACTCGTTACCATGGTTACATGTAACTGTGATGTCACAATTGAACTATTTAGATCATTAAATGCTGTTTCTGTTGACGTTCGTTACCTTAGAAGCCAACGATTCGACAGAAAATCTCGTTACCATGGTTACATGCAACTGTGATGTCATAATTGAACTATTTAGATCATTAAATGCCGTTTCTGTTGACGTTCTTTACCCCAGAAGCCAACGATTCGACATAAAATTTTGTTACCATAGTTACATGTAACTGTGACGTCATAATTACATATCAATTAACTAACAAGGTGAAAGGTATGCGCTACTTTATGTATGTATGTTTTGGGCATAACACACAATAAACCAATCAGCGCGTTCCTTGCCATTCCCTTTAACAACCAGGTGCACTCTGACTTTGGCGGGTTGCTATTTTAACTACCTGGATTCAATGTGGCAGCACAGTGGCTTAGTGGTTAGCATGTTCTCCTCTCAGTGCTAGGGATTCCCACTTTAAATCCCAATCTGGGTGGAGTTTCCATGTTCTCCCCGTATCCATGTGGGTTTCCTCCAGGTTCTCCAGTTTCCTCCCACAGTCCAAAAACATGGATTAAGTCTATTGAATTCTCCAAATTGCCCCATATATAGTGTGTGTTTGTGTGAGTGAGTGTGCCCAGCGATAATTTGGCACCCTGTCCTGGGTGTAGCTGCCCAGCGCCCGAAACATTCTCCCCTGGATGGGCATGGGGAACCCAACCCTAGTAGAGGATAAAGCGGAAGATAATGGATGGTTGGGAAATTGGCTGTAAATAAGATAACACAGGTGGCGCCAGAGCGCCACGCAATGTGAACTCTCCCACCCTAAAGAAGAACCTAACGATTCGTGCGGAAGCCGAGCCGATCCATCACTCAGTGTGCAAAGCCGTGTTCTATGTGAAGCGTGAATGATGAAGCACCCCACCTGTGTTTGAAGAGAACTGGAGGCTGCGAGCAGCTTCTGGATGTTGGCAGGAGGGCAGTGAGTCAGAGCAAAGGCCATCAGCTCCTGACGAGACGACAGCCGTGTGTAACCCTCACACTGGCCCAGCTGGGCGCACACATCCCAGCCGTCTCCGTAGCCTTAAGGAAGGAAAACACAAACAGTGCTTCTGCCTTTGTAGGAGACCGGATTTGCAGCAGCATAATAAACAGCAAGGCAGCACGATGCTCATGTACCGACTCACCGAAAACACGCTGAGTTACCAAACACAGAGTTACCAAACACACTCACAGAGTTACCAAAAACACACCGACTCACCGAAAACACGCTGAGTTACCAAACACTCACAGAGTTACCAAACACTCACAGTTACCAAAAACACACCGACTCAACGAAAACTCACATAGTTACCAAACACTCACAGAGTTACCTAAAACACGCCGAGTTACGAAACAGTGACAGAGTTACCAAAAACACGCCGACTCACTGAAAACACGCCAAGTTACCAAACACTCAGAGTTAACAAAAACACGTTGACTCCTCAGAAACACGCCGAGTTACCAAACACTCACAGAGTTACCGAACCCTTACAGAGTTACGCGCCGAGTTACCGAAAACACAGTTATCAAACACTCACAGAGATAACAAACACCTCAGAGTTACCAAACACACGACGAGTTACCGAAAACTCACAGTTACCAAACTTACAGAGTTACCAAACACATGCCGAGTTACCGAAAACTCACAGTTACCAAACACTCACAGAGTTACCAAACACTCAGAGTTACCAAAAACACGCCGACTCAACGAAAACACGCCAAGTTACCAAACACTCACAGAGTTAACAAAAACTCGCCGACTCCTCGGAAACACGCCGAGTTACCAAACACTCACAGAGTTACCGAACCCTTACAGACTTACCAAACACTCACAGTTACCAAAAACACGCCAAGTGACCGAAAACACAGTTACCAAACACTCACAGAGATACCAAACACTCAGAGTTACCAAACACACGACGAGTTACCGAAAACTCAGAGTTACCAAACACACGCATAGTTACCAAAGACTCACAGTTACCAAACTCTCACAGAGTTACCAAACACTCAGAGTTGCCAAACATTCACAGAGTTACCAAAAACACACCAACTCAACGAAAACATGCCGAGTTAACACTCACAGAATTACCAAACACTCACCGAGTTACCAAACATTCACAGAGTTACCAAAAACACACCAACTCACCGAAAACACGCCGAGTTATGGAGTAGTTGTGGCAACCGGTTTTTATGAGGGATTACAGAAGTTGTGGCAACCGGTGTTATGAGGTATTAAATTAGTTGTGGCAACCAGTGTTCATGAGGGATTATAGAAGTTGTGGCAACTGTTGTTTATGAGCGATTAGTAGTTGAGGCAACCATTGTTTATGAGGGATTATAGTAGTTGTGGCAACTCTAATGCTGATGAAGACATTCAAATTTAATGGTTAGCACTTTCGCCTCTCAGCGCTAGGAATTCCCGGTTTAAATCCCAATCTGGGTGGAGTTTCCATGTTCTCCCCATGTCCGCATGGGTTTCCTCCGGGTTCTCCGGTTTGCTCCCACAGTCCAAAAACACGAATCAAGGTCAATCCTACAAATTGCCCCATATAGAGTGTGTTTGTGAGTGTGTGCCCAGGCATCCTATCCTGGGTGTATCTGTCCAGCGCTCGAAACGTTCTCCACTGGAGGGGCATGACCCTAATAGAGGATAAAGCAGAAGATAATAATAAGACATGATCTTCACTGAGTATGAGGGACCTTAGTAAACTCCTCCACATTCACTTCGGCTCAATCATACTCGGTTCCGAGGGACAGAACCTGATTTCCGAGTCGTTAAGATTAAGATTTGCGCCTCCTCCCGACGAGCTCGGCTGTGGATACACACGGCTCTTTATTTAGTTCCACTGCTGAACATTTTACTTTTCAATATTTATCTGTGTAATCCTCAGCATTTGGTGTGTGGAGGGGACGGGGACGAGAGGGGGGAGCAGGAAGAGGGCAATTAAAAAATAGGGCAGGAAAAAAGCTAACCTATTTTACAGCCAGCGCTATTGGAGCTTCGAGATTGATGCCGATAGCAATCAAAGATTAACACGGCCTCGGTTCTCTGCCTCGAGCGAACGTTCCCAACACCACCCAGCTACTCCAACCATTAATGTGTAGATCTATATCATCCTCACACTAGATTCACACACACACACACACACCCTTGCGAATGTGGTTAATTGTATAAAAGTATTAAATGGACATAAGAAATCAACCTGATTGAGTGTGCCACCACTAGGGGGAGCCTTTGTCCTCCCCAGACACTCCTCAGAACAACTGTGCACTTTCTCGTAACGTCACTTACACCAATAGAGGGCGAGCATGGACGGCCCTCGGATTCCGTCACAGCCGACAGTTGGTTCGCTTTAGCGGAACCTCCAGCAGGGGGCGTTACATACCCCACGTGTCTACCTTCCCCCGTCCAACTACCCATCTCACTGTGAGAAGTGTTCTGTCTGATTAGTATAATCTTAGATCTTTGATCTGCTTTTAAAACTTTAAATAACTGAACTGATAATAAAGGACAGAACATTCGACCCTGGAAACAGATGATGCTGAAATGGGATTGGTTAAAAGCTTTAATAAGAAAATACATGTCTGGTAGACATGGTTCTTCTCTCAGCACTAGGGATTCCAGGTTCGAATCCCAGTCTGGTAGGCGTTTCCATGTTCTCCTCATGTCCATGTGGGTTTCCTCCGGGTTCTCCGGTTTCCTCCCACAGTCCAAAAACATGGATTCAAGGTGAAGTGAATGCTCAAAATTGTCCCATATAGAGTGTGTTTGTGTGAGTGAGTATGTGCCCAGTGATAGATTGGCGTCCTGTCCTGGATGCATCTGCCCATTTCCCGAAATGTTCTCCCCTGGATGGGGGAGAACCTAGTAGAGGAATAAGTGGAAGATAGGGAATGAAAATCCTAACTGTTGGTGGTTAGTGGTTAGTATGTTCTCCTCTCAGCGCTGGGGATTCAGGTTCGAATTCCCAATCTGGGTGGAGTTTCCATGTTCTCCCCGTGTCCGTGTGGGTTTCCTCCGGGTTCTCCAGTTTCCTCCCACAGTCCAAAAACATGGATCAAGGTCAACTGAATGTTCTAAATTGCCCCATATAGTGTGCATGCCTGTGTGGGCATGCCCCCCCATGACCCTAGTAGAGGACAAAGCGGAAGATAATGGATGGATGGATGTCAACACTACAAAAGGAAGTGGACAGACCATTAGGAACAATTTAATAAGTATTTACAGACAAAATATAATAAACATCAGTCTGAAGGTCCTGATGCCGTCACTGCCCCGATCACATGACACGACACAACATTTCTTGGTAAACTGCAGACTCAGGACTTTTCACAGGTCCCTCATAATCCAGGATTCACAAATGCCTTACCTGCAGCCATGAGGTCCTGACAGTGGATATAAGAGGCTTTGTAGTCCCGATGATATAACGCTTGCTCGGCCAACAGGGTGAGCACCTGCCCCCTCCTCTGAGCCACATCGTCACCTAGAAACAAACCCAGAACCCAAAAGGCAGGAACTTTAGAACACAAAATATCATAAACCAGCTGTTGAGAATCAAAGAACAGTACCAGTCAAAAGTTTGGACACGCCCCATCCTTGCTCCATTATCTATTTCCTCCACTAAGCATATAGATGGACTTTGTAGTTTTACAATTCCAGACTGTAGTCCATCTGAGTTCTTTGTTTTTGTTAGTCCTCTGTTGGTTCTCTGTTCTCTATTGGTCAGGACCATCACAGAACAGATATCATTTGGTGGTGGATTGTCTATTGTCAGTTCTGCAGTGACACTGATGCAGTGAGGGGGGTTTAGTGCAGCAGTGCTGCTGTAGTTTCATTTAAACACCTCAGTGACACTGCTGGGATAGGAATAATGCATCAACCAACCAAATGGTGCAGTCGTAGGTTTGTGGAACCAGGTTTGATTCCCGGTCCCAACAAGCACCATGGTTCAAGGAACCTTGGGCAAGGCACCAATTGCCACCGAGCACCATGTAAAGGGCTGCCCACCGGTCTGGGCAGGTGTGCTCACCTCACTCAGTGCGTGTGTGTGTGTGTGTGTGTGTGTGTGTTTCACTGCACGGTTTTGTTTAATGTGGAGGACACATTCCTCTGTGGGTAAAGGACAGCATGCAAAATTGTTGACGTCATCATAAAACCTGCTCTATGGTGCTACTATTGGGGTTCCGACCATTAGAAAACCCCATTAGAGACCATTAGAGAGCAAAGGGGACTTACAGATGGACTACAGTCTGGAATCTTTAAAGTAATAGAAATTGAGAACATGGACGATAAGTGGGCATGTCCAAACCTTTGACTGGTACCATATATACAAAGTTTAGTCTTAAAACGGTTACTTCACATAATGGAGTGACACGAGTCTCCGGCAGTGTAATAAACACATGCTGGCACTGACGAGCAGGTCGGGATTTTTCATTTGACGTGCAGAGATAAATCAAAACAAGCCGTCAGCCTCGATCAGAACGCAGATCGTCACCGAACCCGACTCTGCTCTGAGGATTATCCTTCTCCGACGCGGCCCAAAATAGCCCGAGGAGACGGAGCGTCTCCGAAACATTCGTTTATTTGGCAATAAAATTATTTCCCTCTCCCTTGAAAGATTACAGCGACGACGGAGATGTTCCACAGGTTTGTTTCGTCTTACATCGAGAGAGAGATGTGTTCGGAGACGATGCCATCGACGACCGGAACGGGCACACGAGTTAATCAGGCCAACGGCCCGTCAGAAGCAACCTCAAACACCGCATTTAACGAACCACTGCAAGAAACGAGACTGCTATCTATTACTTTGAAAGCCTTATAATGCATTATGAATGCCACGTTAATAAAATTGTTACTGAGGCTTGTCATTAATACTTAATAAAGGTTTACGAACACACTTATTATGCACTATGAATGCTGTATTAATAGAAAGTGTTACTGAGGATATTGACAAAATGTTTATAATGCATTGAAAGAATTACCAAGGCTTATGACAAATGTTATAAAGTGTCACAAATACTTTATAAACATTTATGAACACACTTATAATGCACTATGCATACTGTGTTAATAAAAAGGGTTACTAAAGATAATGACATACAGTATGTCATAAAATGTCATGAATACTTTATAAAGCTTTATAAAAATGTTCATAATGCACTAAGAATATCGTATTCATTGAAAGTGTTACTGAGGTTTATGACAAATGTTATAAAGTGTCACGAATACTTTATAAACTCACTTATAATGCATTATGAATACTGTATTAATAGAAAGTGTTACTGAGGACATTGAAAAATGAATGTAATTAAGTGTCATGAATACTTCATAAAGCTTTATAAACATGTTCATAATGCACTACGAATATCATATTCATTGAAAGTGTCACTGAGGTTTACGACAAATGTTGTAAAGTGTCACGAATACTTTATAAACAAACTTATAATGCACTATGAATACTGTATTAATAGAAAGTGTTACTGAGGACATTGACAAATGAATGTAATTAAGTATCATGAATACTTTATAAAGCTTTATAAACAAGTTTATAATGCATTGAAAGTATTACCAAGGCTTTTGATGAATGTTATAAAGTGTTGCAAATACTTTATAAAGTAACTTTATATTTTATAAACACACTTGTAATGCACGAGGCATACTGTGTTAATAAAAAGTGTTACTAAAGATAATAACATTTGTCAAAGTGTCATGAATACTTTAATAAGCTTCATGAACAAGTTTATAATGCATTATAAACACCATATTTATTGAACGTGTTACTGAGGCTTGTAACAAATGTAATAAAGTGTCATTAATATTTAATAAAGGTTCATGGACACGCTTATGATGTACTATGAATGCTGTATTAATAGAAAATGTTACTGAGGACATTGACAAATGTAATAAAAGTGTCATGAATACTTTATAAAGCTTTATGAACAAGTTTATAATGCATTATGAATACCAGATTTATTCAAAGTGTCATCAAATTCTTTATAAACTTTTTATGAACACACTTATAATGCACTATGCATACTGTGTTAATACAAAGTGTTACTAAAGATAATGACATACGTCATAAAGTGTCATGAATACTTTATAAAGCTTTATGAACACTCATAATGCATTATAAATACTGTATGAACATAGTGTGTTTCTTAAAACTCCGATGTGCTTTATTGGAATGCTAGATAATATGTGGTTATGAGGTGGCAGTGTTAAACGTGACCTCACACTTCGAACCCTTTACGTTCTATAGGTACAGAAGGCCAGGGTGAGAACATTAGACTTTGTTTTTGCAGAGCTGACTGTAAATGAGCTGTCGGTTCCGTTTTGCATTCGGAAACAAATAAGGAAGCGGTGCACAGCACTGTACCAGGGGAACGGCAGCGGCATGAACAGGAACTACGATTGTGTTGTGTGTTATTTATGCTGGAGGAAAACATGACAGAACTTAGTCAATTTATTCTGGCATCTCTTATTTCAGCGACACTAAAAGCAAAATAAAATGGCTACTGAATTCCCGTAGGCGGACTCGGCAGCTGAAGCAGAGAATTGGCGGTGACAGAACAGAAGTATGACTGTAGTTATGCTTTAACGCAGCGCTATAAAACCCGGCGTGAACGTTACCTGCAACCCGTAACAGCTTGGCGAGTTCCAGCAGCGGGGTGGACTGTTTATAAGCCGTGGAACACTGTGTGATGCAATCCTTCATTAGCGAGAGGCGGTCGGCACGTAAGCGCACTAAAAGGAAAGGGAGAGGGAAAAAGAGTTTTATGATGCTTTATAAATGAACATTAAGCCTTTCTTTTATTTTGTTTCAGTTACACAGAGAACGGTGTGG
>JAFMOC010000009.1:1227500-1255000 GCA_019802505.1 Corydoras sp. C115 | reverse complement strand
CCACTTTATCCTCTATTTGGGTCGTGGGGGAGTTCCCCATGTCCATCCAGTGGAGAACGTCTCGGGCGCTGGGCAGATACACCCAGGACAGGACGCCAATCTATCACTGGACACACACTCACTCACACAGACACACTCTATATGGGGCAATTTGGAGAATTCAACTGACCTTAACCCATGTTTTTGGACTGTGGGAGGGAAGCGGTGAACCCGGAGGACACCCACGTGGACACGGGGAGAACATGGAAACTCCACCCAGATTGGGATTCTAACAGCGCTAATCACTAACCCACTGTGCCGCCCAGAGAAATAATCCATCCATATCTTCCACTTTATCCTCTACTAGGGTCACGGGAGGGAGGGGGGGTTCCTCATGCCCATCCAGGAGGGACCTTTTCGGGCGCTGGGCAGATACACCCAGGACAAATTGCCCCATATAGTGTGTGTTTGTGTGAGTGAGTGTGTGTCCAGTGAAAGATTGGCGCCCAGTTCTGGGTGTATCTACCCAGTGCCCGAAACGTTCCCCCCTGGATGGGTATGGGTATGGGGAACCCCCCCTACCCCCACGACCCTAGTTTCTATTATATGATTAAGTGGTACACAAAGAGACGAGATAAGCAAATGAAAACAGTATTGATTAAAGTACACAATAAAACAGAACTAGAACTATAAGCACAGCAAAGAAAATATCAACACACAACAGAGAATATAAATATAAATATAATATATAACTGAGCATCCGGCTGCTAAAGACCGACAAGAGAACAAGAAGAACAAACAGATAAGAGAACAGCTCCCGGGCTGCTGACCTCACTCACATCGTTCCACACTGTTCTGCATGCAAAGGAACCAGCGAAGGAACAAGTGAGCATCCAGCTCATCTACAAACAGACGATGGCCTAATTACTGACCTACATAACATTGAAGAGCATCTCCACCGCTGTTAGAACACGTTGCTTTCAGCACTTCAGTAAGAGTGACTGACTGAAGAGCAGACGCTCTGCGAGCGCAAATGAACAGAGAGAACGTGAGGAGAACCTGGACATGTGCTAAAAAACCACACCCCCACCACGACAAACCTCAAGAATCACCACCACCATCACAGCCACTAGCACCAACCCCACCCCCCACCACAACCCTCAACCACCACCACAACAACCCTCAAGCATCACCACCACCGTCATCACCACCACCACCACCACCACCATCATTACCACCACCATCACCCCCACAACCATCACCACCCCCCATCATCACCACCCCCAACATCACCACCACACACCACAACCCTCAACCACCACCACCCCCATCATCACCACCACAACACTCAACCACCAACCCCACCCCCATCATCACCAATCATCATTCATATAATCACCACCATCACCCATAACATCACTACCAACCACCACAACCCTCAACCACCACCACCACCACCACCCCCATCATCACCACCACACACCACACCTCACAACCACTCCATTGCAGACAGGAAAGCAGAAAGACAGAGAGACAGGCAGAGAGACAGACAGAGAGAGAGTTGCATGGGAAAAAGAAAACGTGTGGAGGAGGGAGACAGCTAGAAGGCAACACAGTATGCCATCAATCCTGAGCCCGGCCACTAATTGCGGCGCTAACAATAGCTAACATTTAAGAAGGCGCCGTAATGCAGGAGTGAGACATTTCCTGCAGTGATCCCTTGTCATACATCATTCTCACTAATGGGATTGCCCATGCTCTTTGGTCTGTTCTCACCAAAGCATGTCATAAGCCAATAAAAGGCAGACACCCTGCGATCATGCTATGCTAATTCCATCATCGCCGAATTACATTAGTGTCCAAACGCCCACCATTAAACAAAAAAAAAAAAACACCACTCGTTTAAAGAAAAAAACCCAAAATAATCAATAATAATTTAATAATAGTAACATATTATGATTATTATTATTATTATTATTAGAACAAAAATATTATTCAATACAAAAGAATAATAATAAATATTAATATTAATAATATTGTGATAAGAATATTAAGAGTAAGCATGGGAATGTAATTGTATTAATAATAATTGCAATAATAGCAATAATAATATTAATGATAGTAATAATAATAATAATATTAATGATAATAACAATAATATTAAAATAAATTATAATAATGAAAGGGTTAATAAAGGGTTAATCAGTGATGTGATATAAGAATATTAAGAGTAAGCATGGGAATGTAATTTTATTTTTATTATTATTATTAAAAATAATTATTAATAATTATATTTATTATAAATATTATTAATAATAATAATAATAATAATAATAATATTATTTTTTATTATTATTATTATTAATAATAATAATAATAATAATAGCAATATTATTATTATTATTAATAATAATAATAATAATAATAATAATAATAATAATAATAATAATAAAATAAACTATAATAATGAAAGGGATAATAATCAGGACTTTACCGTGCCAGGCCGATGCAGGGGTCATTAAGTTTGGCGGAGGAGTTGAAGTACTCGCGAGCCGAGGCCAGCACCAATTCCACACTGCGGGCATAGGGCACCAGGGTTGTTCTGCCCCGGAACGTATGCCCTGTGGGGGCGTTGGCGCTCGAGGAACAGCGCTGCATTAACTGACCTGCCAAGCGAATGTTGTCCTCGCGCCCAGAACACAGCAAACTTTCAACAAACACCTGCAACAAGAGAGGAAACGCAGCTGTGACGGAAATAAATCCAAACAATATGTTCCAATGCATGAATTAAAGTATTGGGACACACCTCTCAATTACGGTATGTATTTCAGGGTTTTTTTTTTCGGACTCATCGGCACATAGATACACAACTGTTCCATACCGGCTTTGTGAGAACAGTTTGGAGAAGGTCCTGTCATGCAGGATGTTAACTACCTACGATGTTAATTAATGAACAGGATGTTAATAGGACACCTAGGGAGCAACAGGGGTCAGGGGTCTTCCTCAAGGGCACTTTAGAATTAGTACTTGGTGGGACTGGGAACCACTTCAGGGACCTTTACAAAAGGAGGGGGGGGGTAAATAGCTTCTTTAAGTGTAATCAGTAGGTGCCCCAATACATTTGACCACATGGTTTTTGAACATACACACATTTACATACACACACACGACAAAATACTATTTTTACACACAATGTTTGTCTTTAAGGTGAATTATCTCATTAAGGGACAGTCTATAAAGACTAGGGAGCAACTGGGGTTAGGTGTCTTCCTCAAGGGCACTTTAGAATTAGCACCTGGTGGGACTGGGAACCACATCACAAAAGGAAGGGGGGGGGGGGGTTAAATAGCTTCTATAAGTATAATCAATAGGTGCCCCAATACATTTGACCACATGGTTTATGAACACGCATACACACATACACAAACATTTCAACAAACACACACCAAAAACAGGGGTAGGCTGGGGTAGTTGTAGGCTTGTGGTGGAGCCTCCAACTACCTCATGTCCAACCTCACAAAAGGAGGAGTGGGTGTAATCAGTAGGTGCCCCAATACATTTGATCACATGGTTTATGAACACACACACATTTACACAAACATTTCAACAAACACACACCAATACTATTTTTACACACAATGTTTGTCTTTAAGGTGAAGTATCTCATTAAGGGACAGACTATAAACGAGGGAGCGACTGGGGTTAGGTGCCTTGCTCAAGGGCACTTTAGAATGAGTACTTGGTGGGACTAGGAACCACATCAGCAAACTTTAGACTGCTAGGTTGGGGTAGTTGTAGGGGGGGTATAATCAGTAGGTGCCCCAATACATTTGATCACATGGTTTATGAACATACAGGTAACAAAGATATAAACCAGGTGCTAATTAGATGAACGGGAGATAATTAATTACTCCTAGGTGTTAGTGTGTTAATGAACTGGAGAACTGCCCGGGGCGATTCTTTGTATATTGCCCAGTGAGGGATAGGATCCAGAATGAAGGACCCCCGGGTGTGGGTGTGTGTGTGTGTGGGGGGGTAAAGATTCAGTTCCCTATGTTGTTTTATTCAATTAGCTGGCCATTTCTAGGCAAGAGATAAAGAGTAACGAGCGAATGGGATAAACACAGCAAACATTCTGCTGCTTCATGTAACAGAAACGCATCTGATGAGCCGTTCATTAGTCTCCATTACAGAAAGGCAATATCTGCAGCCGGCGTCATCCCCGACGCCGTAACGCGGTTAACTTCAATTACGCCGCAAATGAAATATCAACTCCCACTCTGTCTGCGAGCCAATGAGCTGAATCTAATCCTGAGGCCTCTGAGGGGACGCGATGGGCAGATTGGGTTTGGTTACTGCAGTTTGGACAAATTCATTAGGAATTCTGGAACGACTGCAAAAGCTCCGGCAACCGAGGAGCTGTCAATCAAATCTGGAGCAGAACCTTGATCTCAACTCAGAACGTCTGGGTTTGTTTTCCCCACACGTGCATGCACACACACACACACACACACACACACACACACACGGATACAAATAAACACGCACACACATTATTTTATACAAATAAACACACATACAAATAAACACACACACTTATATACACAAATAAAAACACACATACACACACACACACACATATACAAATAAACACACACACACACACACACACTTGTATACAAATAAACACACACACACATATACAAATAAACACACACACACTAGTATACAAAAACACGCATACAATCACACACACACACACACTTATACACAAATAAACACGCATACAAACACACACACTTTTATACAAATAAACACACATACAAACACACATTTATACAGACACACACAACACCCCCCATATCAAAACACACATATATACATCTATATTAATATACATACACACACTTATACACCGGACATGTGTGCTCACTTCACTCAGTGTGTGTGTGTGTGTGTGTGTGTGTGTGTGTGTGTGTGTGTGTGGGTTAAACATGGAGGACAGACTCCTGTAATAGAGGATTGTAGTGAGTGTGGAGTACCTGGTGGCAGGTGGATGGCTGTAAGCAGGTGTAGACGTTCTGCTGCATATCCAGCAGGTCCTGCAGTAAATCTCTCCACACACGCTCACTGACCGGTGGCTTCCTGAGAACATATTCAAATGTTTCTTTATTTTCTGGTCCCACAATATAGACATCTGCAGAACAGCTGAATCAGCAGGTCAGGAGAGTCGACCTGAGGACGTGGCCACTTACTTGCGTCCTATATGCCGGGTGAGTTTGATCATGAGCTGATGAGCCTCCTCCCTGCTGCTCTGACTGCTTCTGATATAAGAAATGGGCTTCTGTAGACCATGCTTCTCAAGAACTTCAGCAACACTGAAACACACACACACACACACACACACACACACTTGTTTATATGCATTTATGCCATATTTCCTCCACTTAACATATAGATGGACTATGGTTTTACAAATCCATCCATCCATCCATCATCTTCCGCTTTATCCTCTACTAGGGTCACTGGGGGGTTTCCCCATGCCCATCCAGGGGAGAACGTCTCGGGCACTGGGTAGATACACTCAGGACAGGGCGCCAATCTATCACTGGGCACACACTCACACACACAGACACACTATATGGGGCAATTTGGAGAATTCAGTTGACCTTGATCCATGTTTTTGGACTGTGGGAGGAAACCGGAGAACCCGGAGGAAACCCACACGGACCTGGGGAAAACATGGAAACTCCAACCAGATTGGGATTCGAACCAGGAATCCATAGCGCTGAGAGGAGAACATGCTAACCACTAAGACACAATGGTGGTACATCCATCCATCATCTTCCGCTTTATCCTCTACTAGGGTCACTGGGGGGTTTCCCCATGCCCATCCAGGGGAGAACGTCTCTGGCACTGGGTAGATACACTCAGGACAGGGCGCCAATCTATCACTGGACACACACTCACACACACAGACACACTATATGGGGCAATTTGGAGAATTCAGTTGACCTTGATCAATGTTTTTGGACTGTGGGAGGAAACCTGAGAACCCGGAGGAAACCCACACGGACCTGGGGAGAACATGGAAACTCCAACCAGATTGGGATTCGAACCAGGAATCCATAGCGCTGAGAGGAGAACATGCTAACCACTAAGACACAATGGTGGTACTATTAGAGAACAGACTAAAGGGGGTGTACACAGTATGTTTTGTAGAACACAAACAGATGGACTACAGTCTGGAATGGTAGAACTACAAAGTCCATCTTTACAGGAAGTGGAACTGAGAACAAGTAGAGAATAAAGGAGGCGTGTTTAAATGTTTGAGGGGGACAGTGTTCATACGGATGATCAGCCACGGCACTCAAATCAGTCAGTAGTCTTGTCATCATGACTGGTGAAATTAAAATTGAAAAGGTCAATTGTACGTCGTTTACCAATAATAATTAAATCCAAACATTTCTACAGTAATTATTTCAGTCGTGTGAAGCCTCGAGTCTTCCATTTCCACAACACATCCAATTAAATCTCAATTATAATAATCCCCAAAACCAAAATACATTCTGCAACTAAATCGATCCAATTTTCCAAAACAAATGAATCTGAATCTTCAGTGCAGCGTCTTCTGCAAAAAATTCACTGCTCCTCGATCCACGCCAGTTCAGTTACACATTTTATTTCGTTTACTTTATCTTTTTTCTTCTTTCTTTTTGTACTTTTCTTGCCTTTTTTTCTTCTTTCTTCTTTGTTTCTTTTTTCTATTTCTTTTATTTATTTCTCCTTTTTTCTTATTTGTTTCTTATTTTTTTAATTGTTTTTATTTTTTCTAATTATTAAATTACATTTTTATTTCCTTTCACTTTAATTTAAATTAATTTATTATTATTATTGTTGTTGTTATTATTATTACCACCCCTATGTTAGCTTCATGTTTGTCTGTGTGTCTGATAGTTTGCAAATGCTATTCCACCCGCTTCCCGTTATCCGATTAAGCTGAAACTTTGCACAATTTTTCATCATCGACAATACATGAATCAATTTTAAAAAATGCCAATTAACTAATTAGTGGTAAATAATTACTTTATCTTTCTATTGATAAATTGTCCATTTTCTACTAAATGTTATACTTCACAAGCAGAATTAATTTAGGATAAAATTTATTCTTTCTATTACTTTTATTTGATTCTGCCCCCCCCCCACTTTTTAATTCTTTGTTTCAAAATTTCTCTTGTTTCCTTTCACTTTTATTTTATTTAGATTTTTTGTTTTTCCTTTTTTTTCTTTTCTTTCTGGTTTCTTTTTTTTCTTAGTTTTTTAAACTTTATTTTTTTTCTTTTCTTGCTTACTTTTTCTTCTCTCTATATATATATTTTGTACTTTTTAATGCTTATAATACTATAATACTTATAATACTATATATACTTTCAACCAGCTGCTACTTGATCAACTTAATATATTTGACCTCAATGTAAAAAAAAGGGAAATGGAATTGATGTCTCAGTTCAGCAAACAATTAATAAATGAGCGTTCCCATGGTCAGATTATATAAAGTGAGAGGGGGGGGGGCTGGTGTTAACACTGTACTCAGCACTGATTCCCTCTGACTTCTGCACAGCAGGTTGTAAGATTAAAAACAAAGTGTTATTTTCAGGTTGATGTGGTGAATCCTCAATGATGCTACATCTAAATAAAATATGTGTAAATGAAAACTATTCGTTGTCATACTCTGCTGTTGATTAATAGTTTAAAATAATGAAAAATAGGAGCCTTGCCTCTGAGGAGATGAGTGTGATAGATGGTCTGTACATTCTCTGGTTGGTAGCTTTGTGTAATAAAGAGATGCTTAATGGATCGGAATAGAAGAGGAAAAAGCAAATTACAAAAAGAAGTGGAAATTAACTGAAGCTCGCGACTTTCTCAGCTAGATTTCACGCACTACTGCTGGATAATTGCACGAGCAAACAGGTGAACAGGAGATCCTGGAAGTGGAGGCTGTTTATTATGCCATCTAAAAGCAATGGCGGAGCGTGTGATCAGCATAATCACAGTAATACAAAGAAATCAGTCAAGATAAATCAGAGTCTCATCTGTCAGAGCAGTCAGCGGAACACATGTCGCACTTGGCAGGGCACAACGAGTGATTGGGACCTTTGTATAGCTGCAGATGTTTTCTGCCTATAAACATAACGGTTTTACACTCCTAGTTAATCATGCGTATTATTTCTTACTTCAGTCTTTTGTTCGAATATGAGCACCCATACTGAAGTATTAGAAAAGTTATATATATATAAGTATAAAAATAAAGAAACAAGAAACAGAAGAATGAAACCAAAAAAAAAGAACTAAATGAAATTAAAGTGAGAAGAAATGAAAAAAAAGGTGAGCAAAAAAAAACAATAAAAAATGAGACACGAAGAATAAAAAGGAGGAAAGATGGAGAAATAAATGCAAAAAATAGAAAGAATAAACAAAGAAAAAGAAAGAAATAATAATAAAAAAAAATTAATAGAACAGAAAAAAAGACTAGTAAAACAAAAGGAAGAAAAAAAAAAGAGAGGAAAGGAAACAAAATGGAGAAAAGAAAACAAAGAAAGACAAAAGAACTGAGTTAAATAATAAATAAAAAAGGGGAAAAAAAAGCAAATTTTGATTTAAAATTCAATAATAAAAATAATATAAAAATTAATTAAATTTAAGTTGAAAACAAACAATGAAGAAAAAGCAAAACATTTTAATAAAAAAACGAGAAAGAAAGTGAAAGTGATTTATTTAAAAAGAAAAAATAGAGCAAAAAATAAAAAAATAAAATAATAATAATATATATACACACATATGTGTGTGGTGTGTATATATATATATATATATATATATATATATATATATATATATATATATATATATATATATATACATACATACATACATACATACAGTACATACACGTATATATATATATATATATATATATATATATATATATATATATATATATATATATATATATATATATACACAGTATATACACATTTTATACTTTTTAAAACCCTCTGATGATTAGGAAATAAAAATCTTTTTTAGAACGAACATCACGAGCCAAACAGCAAGCGCGTGTTTATCACCTTTAATCGTTCTGATCTGGTGCAGATGTGTTGCAGCAAAAAATGTCCAGAGCTGTTTACATCATTCAGTCTGGAACCGTAACGCAGGCTGCGGCGGCGCTTTATCACCGCAGAGCATATCATTTTGCCTCCAAGCACAATGTTAATTATAAGTGTCATGATGTTCCGTCCCAAACGGCCTCTTTAGAGCCACATTAAAAAGGAAAAAAGGGGGGGGGGGTGCAGTACGTCGGAGGAAAGTGATGAAAAGCAACTCTGACAGACAAACAAAAAAATAAAAAAAAATACCGTGATGAGGATAAAAATCTCTTTGTTCAAGTTAAACTACTTCCGGTCTTAAAAAACTTTTGAATGAAAAGCTTATCGCAAATTTCCCACAATGCCTTTCTGCTCTTTCACGTTTTCGGTCATTACCTGAGATGCTTCTCCAGGGAGTCCACTTGGTCATGCAGCGTTTTCGTGGTCTCTGTCTGCAGCCTATGAGAAGCAAAACACAGCATGTGGAATAATTGGTTGCACTGCATGGGGCGGCATGATGGCTTAGTGGTTGGCATGTTCTCCTCTCAGCACTATGGATTCCAGGTTCGAATCCCAATCTGGGGGAGTTTCCATGTTGCCCCCGTGTCTGCGTGGGTTTCCTCCGAGTTCTCGAGTTTCCTCCCACAGTCCAAAAACATGGATCAAGGACAATTGAATTCTCCAAATTGCCCCATATAGAGTGTGTTTGTGTGAGTGAGTGTGTGCCCAGTGATAGATTGGCGACCCTAGTAAAGGATGAAGTGAAAGATAATGGATGGTTGGGTTGCACTGCATCATACCCGCCTCTTAAATGAAACGGAAGGCGACATGCTGATTGGTTTATTGCACGTGACGCTCAAAACACCCCAATGAGTCGCGTCATCATGAGGGCAAACATGATTACACGCCCTAAAACAAGATGCGAGGTGAATGGTTAACGTCTCGCTAAAGATCACTAAAGTAAGAAAGTCCCTTGTGGCGCTTCTTAGTGGTAGAGATTATATAAACCTCTGCAGGGTCCTAAAGAGTAAGTATGTTGAATGTGGTCTGAATTGTAGAGAAACAATTTGTAGGGAACAGACACACACATACACACCCCCCAAACCAAGAGGAAGGGGGGGCTTACACACTCAAGACAGGGGTGGGCACACACAAAATATTGGGGGCAATTTAGTTTGGGGAAACTGGAGATTGTGGAAGATTATATAGGTACAAATTTATATAGGGGCAATTTGGAGCGGCCAATGTACCTTGAACCCATGTTTTTGAACTGTGGTAGAAAACCGGAGAACCTGGAGGAAACCCACATGGACACGGAGAGAAGATGGAAACTCCACCCAGATTGGGATTCAAACCTGGATTACAGACTAATCTACACTATCCTTAATTAATTCCAAAATGGTTTTAATAAAACAAGCGAACGTTTCTGTACGACTTTAATGAGACAGTTGAGTCTGAAACTTCTCGTGTTGTTTGCTTCTTTTCAAAGCTTTCTGTCAGCATCAAGGATTTGTTTCTTTTTTTCTTCCCATCTTCTGGTTTCGATAAGTGTTCTTACTGTGGAATTATACTGATTAGTATTATCATGCATTTTTAATTCTGCTAAATTGAAGGGGGCAGAAGAAACCCAGATCAAGGGGGTGTAATAAGAAGATCTAATTAGGTTTGGGGATTTATTGCTTTGAAGGAAGACAGAAGCACGCCGAGATAATCCTCGGCTCATGAGGAGGTCGCCCACCACAGTACTGTGGGCACGCATGCACGTGTGCACACACACACACACACACACACACACAGTAATTTTTAATGGAAGTTTCAGAGTCATAAAGAAACTCTTGGTGATGTTGGTTAGTTGTGGTGCTGGTGTTGTGGTGCTGGTGTTGTGGTGCTGGTGTGGTGGTGCTGCTGGTGCTGGTGTTGTGGTGGTGCTGCTGGTGTTGTGTGGTGCTGGTGTGGTGGTGCTGCTGGTGTTGTGGTGCTGGTGTTGTGGTGGTGGTGTTGTGGTGCTGGTGTTGGTGTTGTGGTGCTGATGTGGTGGTGCTGATGTGGTGGTGTGGTGCTGGTGTTGTGGGGTGGTGCTGGTGCTGGTGTGGTGGTGGTGTGGCTGTATTATGGTTGTGTTGTGTAGAGTACATTGACGCATGACGAACCCAAACCCTCTCTGAGGCAGACACTCCAGAACGTCATAGCTCAGCGCAAGCTGGTTGTCTCGCTCGCAGCTGTAGATGCACTCCAGCGCCACGGACATCAGCTGGTCAGGATCTGTTATTATCTTCTGCTGACACTTTACACGAGCACATGGCAACACCCACAGAGACGGCGACACACACACACACACACACACACACACACACACACACACACACACACACACACACACACACACAGAAAGAGACAGACAGACAAAAAAGAGAGGGACACACACAGAAACACGAAACGAGAGATATAAGACACAAAAGAGACAAACAGATAGACAAACACACAGACAGAAAGAGAGAGAGACACAGACACAAAAAAGAGACACACACACACACACACACACAAAACGACACGGACACACACAGAAACACAAAAATAGAGAGATAAGACACAAAAAGACAAACAAAGATTGACAAACACCCACCCACACACACACACACACACACACACAAAAAGAGAGATAAAGACACAAAAGACACACACAAACACAAACAGAGAGAGACACAGACCGGAATATAGAGACACAGACACAAAAAGCGAGAGACACACATACAAAGACACGGACACACAGAAACACAAAGTGAGAGAGATAAGACACAAAAAGACAAACACACACACACAGAAACAGAGACACACAAAAAAGAGAGATAAAGACACACGGACAAAGACAGTCAAAAAGAGAGACAGGCACAGACAGACACACACACACACACACACACACACACACACACACACACACACACACACACACACACACACACACACACACACACACACACACACACACACACACACACAGAGAGAAGCACACAGAGAAACCCAGAGAGAGAGACAGCCACCCACACACACACACACACACACACACACACACACAAGTGTCATTAGTTGGCATTATTGGGATTTTTTGCACAGATTAATGTTAAATAATTATATATAATTATTATATATAAATATGAACTAAACATTAAATCCAAATAATAAAACAAACAAATCTATAATTATATAGATTATATTCTAATGAATAAGTTAATTGCTTGGCCTCATGTCTGCCATGGAAATCAATCCTTTTGAAGACACCTGTATAACGGCATGGACAGCAGCTCGGGGTTCTAGTCCAGGTTCCCGTCCTGTTGGAACCTCCTCGCTGCTGCTGGATTGGATGTGAGGGATCCGTAACCGTACAGAACGTTCAATCATCCCCCCTCATCCATACAGGTTCACGTTCTGTCTGAGCAGCTCAGCGGCACCGTTCATCATAAACACGCCGTTGAAAGCTTTCGTTCAGTGTGCGTGTGTGTTGCACTCACGCCTGGTTTGGAATTTTGGAATATCTTGAGTGGGAGGGTCAGATCCTCTTTGGCGAGCGCCACCAGGTATTGACTGAGCAACGCCACAGCGGAACCCTCCACCTGAGCCTCACAGCGATGCAGATATGGAACCAGCCACTGAAAGATGTTCTGCACATAAGAGTCCCCACTCGACTGCAAAAACCAAACAATCCCCACATTACTCCATATACACACACACACACACACACACACACACACACACACACATATAGACGCACAAGCATACATATACACACATTTATTTACCACAAGCATACATACACACACACACACACACTATATATATATATATATATATATATATATATATATATGTATGTGGTGTGTGTGTTGCCTGTGTGTGTGAGATGCATTTTTGATTTTTGTATGTATATGTATACACACAAAACTCACACAACACCTACATGCAACACAAACACACGTGCGTGCAATTACATAGGCAACACACACACAAAATGCAACACACACAAACCACACACAACACACACAAAACGCAACACACGCACACACAACAACCAAAACACAACACACAACATACGCACGCATGTGTAACACACGCCCATCACACAAACGCACAGTCACCACACAGCTCATCCTACGCAAAAGCCAGAGAAGGCGAGTAAAGGGAGAACGTGACGTGTGTGCATCTAAACTAAAATAATGAGCTAAAATGGGGGCAGAGCAAACACTTCCATGCATACATTTTTCATCAGGAGACGAAGCTTGTCGATGTCACTGAGCTGTCTCAGCTCCCTAAGACTGAGACTCAGGTCACACGGCGTCTCGTACACCAGCGTTTCCATGGTAACCAGGTCGTCGGCCAGCTGCTCCAGCCCGGGGATTTCCCGCTCCTTCCCCAGACGCACCAGCGCCAGCGCACAGTCCACCTGCACACCAAACAAACAAACACACGAGTATAAACAGAGGTCCGCAGACTGTCTGCCATGATGCAGGCAGCCGGACCAATCAGACGGCGCACGACAACAGGGAGGACCAATCACCAACTGGATCACTTCCAACACCCAGTTGTAATGTGGAAACTATGAAGAAGTGCTGAGACAAAGGGACCATTTGGTTCTTTGTTGATGAAAGATAAAGAGGAATGTCGCAGAACGATTCCCCTCCCCGCAGCCGCCGGAGCTGATTTGCTTCACAGTGTGATCCGCCGATAAATATCCTTTCACCGGTTCCTCCGGGTTCTCCGGGAAGATAAGGGATGGATGGATGATGTTATTGGTGAGTGGCACGTTGGCGTGGACGTGGTTAGAACGTTCTCCTCTCAGCATTAAGGATTCCCGATCCATGGGATTCGAATCCCAATCTGGGTGGAGTTTCCATGTTCTCCCCGTGTCCGCGTGGGTTTCCTCTGGGTTCTCCGGATTCCTCCCATAGTCCAAAAACATGGATCAAGGTCAATTGAATTCTCCAAATTGCACCATATAGAGTGTGTGTGTGTAAGTGAGTGTGTGCCCAGCGATAGATTGGCGCCCTGTCCTGGGTGTATCTGCCCAGTGTCCAAAACGTTCTCCCCTGGATGGGCATGGGGAACCCCCCCGCGGCCCTAGTTGAAGATAAAGAGGAGAATAATGGATGGATAGATGGATGGATCATGTTATTGGTGGGTGGCATAATGGCATGAACGTGGTTAGCATGTTCTCCTCTCAGCGCTAGCGATTCAGGTTCGAATCCCAATCTGGGTGGTGTTTCCACGTTCTCCTCTGTCTACGTGGGTTTCCTCCGGGTTCTCCGGATTCCTCCCACAGTCCAAAAAACATGGATTAAGATCAGTTGAATTCTCCAAATTGCCTCATATGTGTGTATGTGTATATGTGCCCAAAACCTTCTCACCTGGATGGGCATGGGGAACCCCCCCGCGACCCTAGTAGAGGATAAAGCAAAAGATAATGGATGGATGGATGCATGGATGATGTTATTGGTGGGTGGTTAGAACGTCCGCCTGTCAATGCTGGGAAACCAGGTTTGAATCCGGATCCTGGAGGATTTTTCACGTTCTATCTGAATTCATGTGGGTTTCCTCCCATTTACTTCCATATTTGGTCATTTAGTTCATTGCAAAGTGACCTACAAGTATCCCAACTAGGACCAATCACCAACTGGATCACTTCCAACACCCAGCTGTAATGTGAAAACTATGAACAAATGCTGAGACAAAGGGACCATTTGGTTCTTTGTTGATGAAAGATAAAGAGGAACGTCGCAGAACGATTCCCCTCCCCGCAGCCGCCAGAGCTGATTTGCTTCACAGTGTGATCTGCCGATAAATATCCTTTCACCTGTTGACGGTCTTTGCTGGAGGCTAATCAATATCAGATCTATGGCTATGAGAGGGGAAACGCTCGTGATTGCCTCTTCCCCCCCTCATACAAATCAAGTAGACTTGCAAATTTGTCACGATGAACCTCACCCCACCGACTGACACCGGCAGCGAAATATGCAAGTCGATACGGCTCCTAATGAGGCATGGCCTCCGCAGTCCTGCGGCCGGTGGAACCCGTGACAGACGGGCAATTTCCCACATAAACATACACCTTTGAAATTAGTTGACGGTCAAAAGGCAGGATATTGATTTTACCCACTGCTACATTTAAAGTTCCAGCTCAAATTTCCACCAGTCTGGAGCGGAACTAGACGAGTAATCAAGTGAACATGCATTTTTACATTTAAACATTATGGTGTTATTGGAAGGGGGGAGGGGCACGGTGGCTTAGTGGTTAGCATGTTCTCCTCTCATTTCCAATCTGGGTGGAGTTTCCATGTTCTCCCCCTGTCCGCGTGGGTTTCCTCCGGGTCTCTGGTTTCCTCCCACAGTCCAAAAACATGGATCAAGGTCAATTGAATTCTCCAAATTGCCCCCTATAAGAGTTTGTGTGAGTGAGTGTGTGCCCAGTGATAGATTGGCACCCTGTCCTGGGTGTATCTGCCCAGCGCCCGAAATGTTCTCCCCCATGGGCATGAGGAACCCCCCTGTGACCATAATAGAGGATAAAGTGGAAGATAATCGATGGATGGATGATGTTATTGTTGGGTGGCATAATGGCGTGAACGTGGTTAGCATGTTCTCCTCTGTGCGCTAGGGTGGCATAATGGCGTGAACGTGGTTAGCATGTTCTCCTCTGTGCGCTGATTCCCGGTTCCAATCCAAATCTGGGTGGAGTTTCCATGTTCTCCCCGTGTTCGTGTGAGTTTCCTCCGGGTTCTCCGGTTTCCTCCCACAGTCCAAAAACATGGATCAAGGTCAACTGAATTCTCCAAATTGCCCCATATAAGAGTGTGTGCGTTTGTTTGTGCCCAGTGAGAGATTGGCGCCCTGTTCTGGGTGTATCTGCCCAATGCCCGAAACATTCTCCCCTGGGTGGGCATGGGGAACCCTCCCACAACTCTAGTAGAGGATAAAGCAGAAGATAATAGATGGATGGATGTTGTTATTGGTGGATGGCGTGAACATGGTTAGAATGTCCGCCTGTAAGCACTGGGAATCCAGATCTTGGAGGATTTTTCCCGTTCTACCCGCATCCATGAGGGTTTCCTCCAATTCACATTTACATTTGGTCATTTAGTTCATTCCAAAATGACCCCCCCCCCCAAGAAATATCCCAAATTGGTTGGGGTCTGAACAAAGGGTTGATACAGCACCCTGGAGCAATGAGGGTTAAGGGTCTTGCTCAAGGGCTCAAGGACCCAGCTGGGGGGATTTGAATCCTCAACCTTCAAATTGACCACCCAACACCCCAACCACTGAGTTCCCGCCCGATGATGTGTGTTTACCTGCCGCGAGTTCTGCTCAATTTCCTGAGCTCTGCTAAGGTACCAGTCGGTAAGCAGCGTAATCGACGGGTTGACGGTGCAAAAGCGTTCTAGTTCTGGCTGTTCTTCATACAGACAGTGAGGATCATCCACCATGCATGGCCCCACCGTTGCTCTGCATCACAAGCACACACATGGTTTTCACCATTACACAAAGATCACGTTAACATCACAATCGTTACGTCTTCTAACGGACAAACCTGCACTGCGGATCTTCACACCAGTCCAGCTCTCGGTGCCGTTGCTCAGGCCAAGGAACGAAGACCGGATTTGCCCCCTCATCCGTACTGCAAAAAAAACAGAAGGTATTTGGAAACTTCCGCTCATTTAATAAAGAGTTTCGGTTGGAAATGCCATGGGTTTAAACGTGAGGGATACGACAATGCATACTGTTTAGCTTCATCAGAGGCAAACACACGTCTGCCGGGTGACAAAAACACTATTAGCAGCTAGTGATGTGAAAATTAAATATGAGCAACTCTGACAGTTTCATTTCTGATGGCACTTAAAGCGTCAGCCTGCGTCGTCACACGCTGGAGTTCAGCCGGCGCTATTTACATACTGTGAAATATTCATACACTTAAAGCAGAAATTATTATTGATCTCCCTGCAATCTGTTTCGTGAAAACAATTACCTGGACCAATCAAATTTGTGTATGCGTCGGCCTGGAATAGCTCCCTAATGAATTCTGCTACAGGTCATCCATCCATCCATCCATTATCTTCCGATTTATCCTGTACTAGGGTCACGGGGGGTTCCCCATGCCCATCCAGGGGAGAACATTTCGGGCGCTGGGCAGATACACCCAGTACAGGATGCCAATACATCACTGTACACACTCACTCACACAAACACACTACGGGGAGAACATGGAAACTCCACCCATGATTGGGATTCGAACTGGGAAGCCCCAGCACTGAGAGGAGAACATGTTAACCACTAAGCCATCATGGGTCATTCCATCCATCCATCCATTATCTTCCACTTCATCCTCTACTAGGGTCGCAAGGGGGGTTCCTCATGCCCATCCAGGGGAGAATGTCTCGGGTGCTGGGCAGATACACCCAGGACAGGACACCAATCAATCACAGTACACACTCACTCACACAAACACACTCTATATGGGGCAATTTGGAGAATTCAATTGAGCTTCATGTTTTTGGACTGTGGGAGGAAACCGGAGAACCCGAAGGAAACCCACGCGGACACGGGGGAACATGGAAACTCCACCCAGATTGGGATTGGAACCGGGACTCCCTAGCGCTGAGAGGAGAACATGCTAACCACTAAGCCACCGTGCCGCCCTATCCCTCCATCTTCCTGAGCATCTACACGGTCTGATAGTCTCTGAATCTAAATCAGTTCATCCTGTTTTGGTTTCTCAACCCTCTAACAACTGTTGATGGCTACAGATATTATCTTCGTCCACTTGCACTGTTGATAAACAGATGGAGGTCAACTAATTGAGTAGAAAGGAAAAAAATAACCATCCCACATCCATTATCGGGTGTTTTTGTCTTTACTAGATTCTAGTTGGTTGTTTCTGGAGAAAGTGAAGCCCTGCGGATTTGTCTGGGAGAGATCAGAGTACAGTTAAGCCTGCTTGGATCTGGAGAAATTGGGAAAGCTGCCTCCAGCTATTGAGTCGTGATGGACGACCTCCTCGGAGAATAGAAGGGAAATACGCGAGAGAGAGAGAGAGAGAGAGAGCACCAGCGTGAGAGCAAGAAGGACCAGCGCTCAAAACATGGCCATTGCACTAAATCTTCCAACACCCTCATTACTGAAACGGTGGGGGGAAAAGACAGATGTGCACCCTTCATTGTTTCTCCTCCACACACACACACACACACACACACACACACTCACACACACACCTTAAACACATGCACACACTCTCCCCTAAATCCTCAGCCCCAGCAGTTAACCAGGTCCACTGCAGTTATATTTCACGGAAAGCAGGGTGCAAATGCAAAATGCAGGGAGGTGGCAACCCGAGTGGAATTGCTACGGCTGAGTAAATTTACTATGTGCTATTACAGCTTCCTCTTTTCAATTCGGAGACCATCGGGTTTCGTAGCAGTCGCCGGGTTAGACCTCGGAGCCTCTCTGCATCGATGCGGGGAAGAACAAACATCCATCCATTTCAAGACGATTCAAAGGGCTCATAGTCAATGCCCTCTGAGGGGAGACGAGATGCTGTTCACGCAGAACGCAAATGTCGCAAATCTATCTTTTTATTACATTTATGAATAAACTAGAAGTGTTTTTTCGGAAGAAAATGCGAGTGTGGTAGCAACATGGCTATATGAGGGTACATGTACATTAAAGCAATACAGTGAATGAGGCAAAAAAAAAAAGTTGTGGTAATAGGGTGTGGTTAGAGTAAGGAGGAGGAATGCATGCAGATACACCCAGGACACTCACTCACACAAACACACTCAGTATGGGGCAATTTGGGGAATTCAATTGACCTTGATCCATGTTTTTAGAATGTGGGAGGAAACCAGAGAACCCAGTGGAAACCCACGTGGACACGGGGAGAACATGGAAACTCCACCCAGATTGGGATTCGAACCGGGAATCCCTAGTGCTGAGAGGAGAACATGCTAACCACTAAGCCATCGTGCCACCTGGACATAAGAACCATCCATTATCTTCTGCTTTATGCTCTATTAGGGTCGCGCGGGGGGGTTCCCCATGCCCATCCAGGGGAGAACGTTTCGGGTGCTGGGCAGATACACCCAGGACAGGGTGCCAATGTATTGCTGGATACACACTCACTCACACAAACAAACAAATTCTATATGGGGCAATTTGGAGAACTCAATTGACCTTGAACAATGTTTTTGGACTGTGGGAGGAAAGCGGAGAACCCGGAGGAAACCCACGCGGACACGGGGAGAACATGGAAACTCCACCCTTATTTTCCATCCATCCATCATCTTCCGCTTTATGCTCTACTAGGGTCAGGGGGGGGAGGGGGTTTCGGGTGTTGGGCAGATACACCCAGGACGGTGTACATCGCTGGATACACGCTCACTCACACACACACTCATTCTATATGGGGCAATTTGGAGCACTCAATTCACCTTAATCCATGTTTTTGGACTGTGGGAGGAAATCGGAGAACCCTGAGGAAACCCACGCGGACACGGGGAGAACATGGAAACTCCACCCAGATTGGGCTTCGAACCGAGAATCCCTAGCGCTGAGAGGAGAACATGCCAACCACCAAGCCTCCCCTCATTTATACCAATTTGATTATATTTATCTGATGTTAGGAAATAAAGCTGAAATTTTGGTTGCAGTTGTGTCTCACGATGTTGGGGTCCGACGTGGACCCCCGTTTCCGGCATGCTTAAAAATGAGTCGGCCGCTCAGCGGCACCGATGATAAATCGGAGGAAAATCACAGCGGCGACGTTAAGCACGGCGCGGTGGAGATAATAACTCCAGAGGACAGCGGTGGCAACGTGCAAATCATTTCTCATTACACATTAGGTCATTTTCATCTCTATCAGTGTCATCCATGCTGGTTTCCATGGTAATCCCAACGCTTCTGTATTCTGCATTCATGCTGATTCACACTCAGAAGCTGATGCTATCATTCGGGCGACGCCGGGGGAAAAAATAAATAAATAAATAAATAAAACAATACACAAATCATCGTGATTTATTATGTAAAAATGTACATCTGCGTCTCCTAATTACTCGATGGAAGATAAATTATTTCGTCCTTGTTCCATTTTGTTCCGAGCGCAGACAGCATTGCTCTAATTAATTAAGCCCGGACTCGGCACGCTTGCCGGCTTCCCGAGCGACGGCGTGACGAAAGCAACTGTCAGGGCCGACCTTTAAAGCAAAGCCGAATGAAACGCGGCTTATCGCGGTGTGGAGCTTATGACGGAAACTAAAGAGCAGCGGAATATTCAGGGGCGTAGAGAGTGTGTCCTACCGGGCCTCGGGCAGCAGCGGGGCGTACTCGTGTGGAGAGGTGGTCTCTGGGAAGTTGCAGAGGATTGCCAGACGATGCTGCAGCAGCTCAGATCCATGGAAGGTGAAGAGGATGTCCAGCGCCTGCACGTTACTCTCCTGAGAGACAATACAGAGATGGACATGTTTGAATGTCCTGCGGCAACACACACACACACACCACAGCAAACAGACTAATAGAAATGTGCATACACAGAGGCCCCGACACAGATGCATGCGCAGACACAGACACGGAGGCATGCGTGGACACAGACATGGACATATGTGCAGACACAGAGTTGGATGCATGTGCAGACAATGACAAGGACGCATGCACAGACATAGACAAGGATGCATCCGCAGACACAAATGCAGACATATGCGCGGACACATACGCGCGGACACAGAGATGGATGCATGTGTAGACACAGAGATGGATGCATGTGCAGGCACAGAGATGGACGCATGCATGGACAAAGACATGGACGCCTGCACAGACACAGATGGATACATGTGCAGACATTGACACGGACGCATGCACAGACACGGACGCATGCACAGACAACGACACGGCCACAGACACATGTGCAAACACAGACAAGGACGCATCAGCAAGCACAAACACAGATATATGCGCAGACAGAGATGGATGCATGTGCAGACAAGGACACATGCACAGACATGGACGCATGCACAGACACAGAGATGGATGCCTGTGCAGACACTGACACAGACATGGACGCATGCACAGACACAGAGATGGATGCCCGTGCAGACACAGACATGGATGCCCGTGCAGACACAGACATGGATGCCCGTGCAGACACAGACATGGATGCCCGTGCAGACACAGACACAGAGCTGGAACCCTCCAGCATCACTCCACATGCACACACACCGAACACGGACTTTACCCTGGCATAGGTTCTTGCAGACAGGACGATATTCTGACTGCGGAACTTCTTGAAGAACTCGGAGTCGTATCTCTGTTCGGCAGCATGCGGGCCCCCCAGAATCTCCTGAATGTGCACACACATCAGCTGTACGTCTTAAGTACTGCTACACATTTTTTTTTTTATAATTCAACAAGTGTGTGAAGTGTGTGGAGCAGAGCTCAACCTAAACGCTGAGTCTTATACACAGACTTTCTCACCTCGTATGTAGCCAGACGATCCAAATAACCCAGTAATTTCAGTCGGCTCCTGCACAGCTCCTTCTGCTCGAGTGTTAACCTGTGAAACCAAAAGAGCAAACGCAATAACTACAGGTTTAACTGAGAGACCCGAGTCAGCAATATCTGCACCAATTAAAGCAACAGACGGGAAACGATTGTGAGGCTGAACCACGACTCACAACCAACAGGAGTCCGTTACCAAAGCAGCTGACGAGACGAAGAGGCTTCAGACTGAACCTTATAGATGAATTCTTATTAATAGGAGTGTGTAAGGTTTCAGTTCAGGAGAAACCGCTGGGAGACGTTCGATCCGTCCTTGATCGCAGAACAGTAATCCGGCCGTAATCATGAATGGTTCTACATATGTACGGCGGGGCCTTCACACGTGTGGAACCGTTCATGACCCGCACAGTCCCACATGTAGTACCATGTAGCCTCTGCACATCGAGACCCACCCACCCCCTGCAGCCACGGACCGTCCTCGCGGGTGCGGCCGTACGGTCACAAACCCGTACACGGCCTTGCAACAGGGACACCATATACGCCAATCGGTTGCGTACCCGATTGTACATACCCTTAATCTGCGACCCAAGTACTCATCCTTGCGGCTGCAGCCCTGTAATCACTCTTGTGGTCACGGACCCATAAAAATCCTTAGGCTACGGCCCTGTGCAACGCCCTTAAGGATATGGCTCCGTGCAACGCCCTTAGGCTACGGACCCGTAGTTACTCTTGTGGCCGCGGACCCAAAAAAATCCTTAAGCTACGGCCCCCTGCAACGCCCTAAGGCTACAGCCTCATGCACTGCCCTTAAGGCTACAGCCACATGCAACACCCTTAAGGCTATGGCCCCGTGCAACGCCCTTAAGGCTATGGCCCTATGCAACGCCCTTAGGCAAGGGCCGCTTACAATGCCTTTAGACTACAGCCCTGTAATCATTCTTGCGGCCGTGGACCCGTACAATGCCCTTGTGACCGCGGACCCATAAAAATCCTTAGGCTACGGCCTGTGCAACGCCCTTAAGGCTACGGTCCCTTACTCGCCCCTGCGGCTGTGGACCCGAAAAAACCCTCCCAAAAGATGCCAGTACTAGCTTATCAGTTGTGGACCCGTACTTAGGCTGCCACCCTAGCGCAAGCCCTTAGGCTGCCACCCTAGCGCAAGCCCTTAGGCTGCCACCCTAGCGCAAGCCCTTAGGCTGCCACTCTAGCGCAAGCCCTTAGGCTGCCACCCTAGCGCAAGCCCTTAGGCTGCCACCCTAGCGCAAGCCCTTAGGCTGCGACCCTAGTGCAAGCCCTTAGGCTGCGACCCTAGTGCAAGCCCTTAGGCTGCGACCCTAGTGCAAGCCCTTAGGCTGCGACCCTAGTGCAAGCCCTTAGGCTGCGACCCTAGTGCAAGCCCTTAGGCTGCGACCCTAGTGCAAGCCCTTAGGCTGCGACCCTAGTGCAGTAGTCAGTTGCAGACCCATACATACCCTTAGGCTGCGACCCTAGTGCAAGCCCTTAGGCTTCGACCCTAGTGCAAGCCCTTAGGCTGCGACCCTAGTGCAAGCCCTTAGGCTGCGACCCTAGTGCAAGCCCTTAGGCTGCGACCCTAGTGCAAGCCCTTAGGCTGCGACCCTAGTGCAAGCCCTTAGGCTGCGACCCTTAGGCTGCGACCCTAGTGCAAGCCCTTAGGCTGCGACCCTAGTGCAAGCCCTTAGGCTGCGACCCTAGTGCAAGCCCTTAGGCTGCAGCCCCATACGTGCCCATCAGTTGCAGACCCGTACATACCCTCAGGATGCAACCCCATTGAAATTGTTTGGCTGCAGACCCGTACATACTGCAGACACACATCCCAGCAAGCTTTACTCACTATGTAACAGTGGATGTGGTTGGCTGTTGGACGGTAATTAATGGATGCAGTTCATGAGGTGGTGTCAGCAGAACATCAGGGAGCAGGTTGGGTGTTTGGAGGGTGTTCTGCTCTGAAAATTTGTACAAGCGGCCCTGTGTGTAAACAAGACTGCTATGATTAGAAATGTTTACAGTCATTTCTTCTCCGCCTCTCAGAGAGCGAGCAAGAGAGCGAATGAGAGAGAGAGAGAGAGAGAGTGAGCGAGAGAGCGCTCGCTCTTTAGGGGCTCTGGGCTCGGCGGATAATTAATGTGTACAGATTAAAAACAAATGTACAAAGCACTTTCATTTTCCCCCTCCACATCGCTTCCCCGTTCCCTCTCCTCGTTTCATTAGCTGTCTGAGGAGAACGAGGTGGAGCTCCTGATGGGAAAACCACGCTGTGTTCGCAGTGAAGAGCATCACCTGTGAAAGTCCACAGTTTTGAGCAGCTCTCGTCTTTTATTTGCCTCTTTTTCTTTCTTACACTCCGCCTCTTCCTCCAGAGACTGGAAATCGTCATACGAGATGTCATCCATGTCCACGTCAGCGGGTAACACGAACCTGCAAGAACACCTGAATTAACTTAATTAATTAATACATAAATAATACAGACCAATAACTGAACCCAAATAAATTCTATATATATATATATATATATATATATATATATATATATATATATATATATATATATATATATATATATAAACACACACACACACACACACATTTATACACAAACACACACTTGTATACAAACACAGAAACAAATACACTTATACACATATGTTTATATATACACAAATACGTTTATACACTTATATACACTAACACACACATAAAAACACACATTTATATACAAACATATACACACAGACACAAACACATATTTGTATACAAGCACATATACACACAGACACAAACACAGACACACACAAACATTTATACACAAACACAGACACACATTGACAGACAGAAACACACACACGCGTGTGTGTCTGTCTCTGTGTGTGTTTGTCGGTGTGTGTGTCTGTCTGTCTGTCTGTGTGTGCGCCTGTCTGTCTGTGTGTGCGCCTGTCTGTCTGTCTGTCTGTGTGCCTGTCTGTCTGTGTGTGTGCCTGTCTGTCTGTCTGCCTGTCTGTCTGTGTGTGCGCCTGTCTGTCTGTGTGCCTGTCTGTCTGTGTGTGCGCCTGTCTGTCTGTGCGTCTGTCTGTCTGTCTGTGTGTGCGCCTGTCTGTCTGTCTGTGTGTGCGCCTGTCTGTCTGTGCGCCTGCCTGTCTGTCTGTGCGCCTGCCTGTCTGTCTGTCTGTGTCTGCACCTGTCTGTCTGTATGTATATATATATATATATATATATATATATATATATATATATATATATATATATATATATATATATATATATATATATAAAATGAAATAAGCAGTGTGGAACCTGAAAGCCTTTCCGTGTCTTTGAAACGCCGTTGCATCAGGACACATCACACTCTGAATATAAATATTTGAAAACATCACGCTGTGTAATCGTCTGTTGTTCGTTATCTCAGGACGAGACGCTCCCGTCTCATTTATGCCAGCGCCACAAACCTGCCGCCGTCCTCTCCGTTACCGATGGCAATCAGAGCCTTCAGGTCGGTTCCCTTCAGGCCAAACTGTAAGAGCTCCTTGGCTGCATCGACGTTCTCAGGGACTCGCTCCACACATTCGTGCAACACCCAGGAACGTTTCTTAATCTTACTCTGAACAACAGAAAGAGCAACATCAGAACCTTTTATACAGTCAGTATTCACGTATTTCAACAATATAAAGTGGCGTACAGTATACAGTGTAACAACACAATGTTCTCCAGTAACATAACAGCAACTACACAACCAACATACAGTGTACATGTAGAAATGTGTGTGGGGTGCTTATTATTCTTTCTTAAAATCCTGTGCGACAAGAACAGACCCTATTAGAATTAAAGCCCCTTCTGATCTAATTTGACTATATAAAGTTAGAAAACTTCCCCCCTGTCTGCTGGAGAAACTGTGGGAATCAAAATGCAAATCACTTCCATATATATTGGGACAGTCCAGGTATTAAAAACTACTGGTTGGGGATAGCGGCACGGTGGCTTAGTGGTTAGCATGTTCTCCTCTCAGCGCTAAGGATTCCCGGTTCGAATCCCAATCTGGGTGGAGTTTCCATGTTCTCCCTGTGTCCATGTGGGTTTCCTCCGGGTTCTCCGGTTTCCTCCCACAGTCCAAAAACATGGATCAAGTCAATTGAGTTCTCCAAATTGCCCCATATAGAGTGTGTTTGTGTGAGTGAGTGTGTGCCCAGTTATAGATTGGTGCCTTGTTCTGGGTGTATCTGCCCAGCGCCCGAAACGTTCTCCCATTAAGCATTAGCGGAAGCTTAAGACACGTGTTATGAAGCATCCTGAATACTTTACACCCTTCATAATGACTTATAAACACTGGCTTCATAGAAAGTGTTACTATTTTGATTCCTGCGTTAAAAAGCTTCGTAACGTAACAGTTTAAATAAGAAACAAGACCTTTCCCAAAAGTGACATAAGTGCCCATAACTGTTAATGAACATTTATAAACTTCTGACACAGGCATGAGGTAAAGTGTCATCATTTATTACCTCTACAAAGAAGACCGCATTATTATTAGCACCTGTCGAATTTAATTCAGAAATTTGGAAACACCCTGCGCGAGGCATGTCGCGATGCTCATTGCAACTGTGTTCTGTAATACTGTCAGAGAAACCGGTATCCTGTTACTCAGCCTTTAACGTTTGCTTTAAAAAAAACACACTAGATCAAATTGTGGAACACCAGCTACTGAATTATTTGGTTTTTAAATAAAATATTTATGAAACCAACCATGTTTTTTTATTTAAGTGTGTAATACAGTATGAGCGGGAATAAATAATGAGGAATAGGTGTAAAGGCCTGGGCTTCCCGGTTCGAATCCCCATCTGGGTGGAGTTTCCATGTTCTCCCTGTGTCCGCATGGGTTTCCTCCGGGTTCTCCGGTTTCCTCCCGCAGTCCAAAAACATGGATCAAGTAAGTTGAGTTCTCCAAATTGCCCCCTATAGATTGTGTCTGTGTGAGTGAGTGTGTGCCCAGCGATAGATAGGCGCCCTGTCCTGGGTGTATCTGCCCAGCGCCCGAGACGTTCTCCCCTGGATGGGCATGGGGAACCCCCCGCGACCCTAATAGAAGATAAAGCGGAAGATAATGGATGGAGGTATAAAGCCTAAAAGCTCCTCTTTCCCTCCTTCCCCGTACGGTATTTTTTAATAACACAGGGCTCGGTATACAACCTTCACACACACACACACACACACACACACACACACACACACACACAAACACATACACTTACCAGATAGTCTTGTATAGACGCGATGCTGACTGAAGATTTCCTCCACTGCCGCTGATAAACCAGATCAGAGTCCAGCCCATAAACGCGAGCTAGAGAAAGTGCTTCACCATATTCTTCATTATCGATCTGCGTAATCACACAAACATCAACGAGTTCTGTTAAAGTTCCGTCAACATCTCAGACTAGAGCCACGCGTCCCATACTCAGCCTTTAATGTTTGTTTAAAAAACCAGACAAGATCAGATTGTGGAAAACCAGTTAATGAATGATTTGGTTTTTAATTAAAATATTTAGGAAACAAGGGCGGCACGGTGGCTTAGTGGTTAGCATGTTCTCCTCTCAGCGCTAAGGATTCCTGGTTCGAATCCCAATCTGGGTGGAGTTTTCATGTTCTCCCCGTGTCCACGTGGGTTTCCTCCGGATTCTCCGGTTTCCTCCCACAGTCCAAAAACATGGATCAAGTCAATTGACTTCTCCAAATTGCCCCATATAGAGTGTGTTTGTGTGAGTGAGTGTGCTCAGTGATAGATTGGTGTCCTTTCCTGAGTGTATCTGTCCAGCGCCCGAAACATTCTCCCCTGGATGGGCATGGGAAACC